>CAKNXH010000242.1:329568-429552 GCA_932178445.1 Andricus quercusramuli
GTGCACGTGCACAGTTGGGCAAGTGACATCTGTGCACGTGCACAGTTAGGAAAGTGACATCTGTGCACGGTAAAGTGCACAAGAGTCTATCTGTGCACGTCTAAATTTCGGCGTGCACAGTTGTCCAAGTACCATCTGTGCACGTGCACAGTCGTCCAAGTGACAACTGTGCACGTCTAAATTTCGACGTGCACAGTTGTCCAAGTACCATCTGTGCACGTGCACAGTTGTCCAAGTGACAACTGTGCACGTCTAAATTTCGACGTGCACAGTTGTCCAAGTACCATCTGTGCACGTGCACAGTTGTCCAAATGACAACTGTACACGTCGAAATTTCGACGTGCACAGATGGGCTCCTGTGGTCTCGGACGTGCACAGATGGACGTGCACAGTTGTCCGTCCTGCCATCGACGTGCACAGTTGGGCACGTGCAAAGTTGCTACGTGCAAAGTTGTCCGTCACCCAATTCATATATATAACATCGTTGCTTTAACGATTTGAAAATGTGATTCATTAGTAAGAATAGTCGATAAAATGTATGCATGCCAATCAATACAATAGTATTGTGATTTCAAACTTTAACCAGGCCAAGCAAACATACGGAAATACGAAATGTATTCACAAAAGTGTAAGTGTGAACTTCTCAATGTGTAAAATTCAATGTTTACTCATAACTATCCAATAATTTGATACTAAATTTGGATAATTTTATTAAAATCAGTATCACTCTGCTGGAAATCACTCTGATCAAATTTCAAGGTCAAAGAATATCCCAGCATTATCTGTGTCCTTTTCAACAATAGACTAGATCAAGGATAAATATCGTCAACTGAACTATACAGTTTTCCGTGCAGTCGCTGCGGCACTCATTCTATCAGAGTAACCCGAAACTCAAAGACGACACTATCAAATAACATTTGACCCCTTGATGGGGAAAAACTAGAAAACGAGAAGAAAAGATCAAAGACTCCTACCTGATGGGAGTGAAAGTCACCGTTGGGAAACCTGAATCGAAAGGGACTGTGTACAGGGCAGTTCATCCGGTACGGACTTTCCGCAGGCAATCTGGGTGGTGGATGAGAGTGTGGCCCAAAGATAACTGAGTCCATAGGCAAAGGTCTTCCAGGTGCGTGGTCCAACGACCTACACGAATAATTCATAGCCCTAACACCATGATCAAGTGACCGGCACATGGGAGGCTCACAATGTCCAGGTCTACCCGGATAAGTCTCATGTCCTCGGTGTTCAATCAATCTTGGAACATGCTCTACCGAATGGCACCCATGATCATGTCCTCTCCCGAGATAGTGTTCATGCATGTGACCCGCGTGGTCCATCAGCCGGCACGGATGTTCCATAGCCCGCACCTGATAATGATCTAAGTTTCTCATACTAGCTGAAGAACTTGGTGGATCCATAGATCTAGGCTGGTCCATTGGTCTCATCTGCTCAATGGATCTAATCGACTCAATTGACCTTGACTGATGATGTTCCATATTCGATCTCATCACGTCCATCGGATGCATCGATTCCGCTTGTTGTCTCATCGCCGAATCCATTGAGCGCATTGATTCCAATGATCTCATCGCTTCAGTGGACCTCATGCTGTGTTCAATCGGCCTCATCGGCGACGGATCAGTCGATCTACAAGATCTCTCCCAACATCTTGGGGGTGGTCCACCACCTCCATGACCTTGACCGCTCCAGTACGGATCCATCTGCTGATCCGCACTCTCCTCCACAATCACTGGTACCACATGGCCCTGTCAGGCGCCATCGACACTTCTAAATTTCCGGTTTTCACACGAAAAAAAAACACTCACTAAAACAATAACTAGAACCTATCAACACTTGAAAACGAAAGGAGAGAAGCTAATAAAATTGAGGGGAACCTGTGGTATAAGGTCTGGAAATTGTTTCTTAGTGCAAAAAATCACAATGCCAAGTGACGGGGATTTTTGGAGAAATTTCTGTTGAATGAAGACGAAAGTTTTGTGAAAGATCGGAAGCAACGGTATGTAGACGACGCATCGCGGTGCCGCGCTCCCCAGCACTGAGAGTGAGCCTTGCGGCCTCGACTGATGCGCATTCCCTTCACGCAAACCAGCCGACGAACCAACCAACCCCTACCTAACCTTCTCAACCTCCCTCATCTACCACCACCTCCATAAGGCTGCTTCAGTACTTCATCCCTCTGAACCGCAGTGTTCGCCCACTACCGTCGTCACCATCCACGTCGCCAGCGTCTCATCCTTCCTTCACGAGATTCTTCCTGCCACCCTTGCTGGTTCTTCGACTAATACCCTTTGGCTCGCAGTCGCTTGTCTTCCGGAGATGACAATCATTTCGGATCGTCTTACCGACGCCGGGAACGATTGTCATCTGACCCCGGTAGAGGGAGAGCAAATTTGTTCAAAGGAGTGAGAATTTTATGTGTTTTAGCTATGGGTTTAGCTCAATTTGTAGAGGGTGTCAGTTGCATCTAAACTATCTATAAAAGTGCGAAAATTCGGATTAGATAACCTTGGATTTGATTTGCAGTATTAGTTGTGATTGCATGGGAAATGATTGAAGAATTACACGCTGAAAATACCCTTGAAGTCGCCAGCCTCTCATCCGTCCTTTGAGAGTTTCCTCTTGCTACTACTGCTGGTTCTTCGACTAATACCCTTTGGCTCACAGCCGCTTGTCTTCCGGAGATGACAATCATTTCGGAACGTCTTACCGACGCCGAGAACTATTGTCATCTGACCCCGGGAGAGGGAGAGCAAATTTGTTCAAAGAAGTGAGTATTTTATATGTTTTAGCTGTGGGTTTAGCTACTGTTGAAGAGGATGTCAGCTGTATCCAAAATATCGATGGACGAGCGAAAATGAGGAGTAGATAACGTTGGGTTTGGATTGCAGAAATGGTTGTGATCGCATTTGAAATGGGGGAAGAATTAAACATTAAAAAAACCCTTAAAGTCGACAGCCTCTCATGCTGTCTTCAAGAGTTTCCTCCTGCCACCCTTGTTGGTTCTTCAACCAATACCGTTTGGCTCTCAGTCGCTTGTCTTCTGGAGATGACAATCATTTCAGAGCGTCTTACCGACACCGGAAACGATTGTCATCTGACAAATTTGTTCGAAGAGGTAAGAATATTATGGATTTTATCTATGGGTTTAGCTACATTTGAAGGGAATATCAGATCATCTGTATATATAAAGAAGCGAAAATTAGAAGTAAACAATTTTGGATTTCGATTGCAGTATGGTTTTGATTGTAGGGCAAACGATTGCAGAATTATGAATTGAAATGACCCTTAACGTCGCCAGCCTTTTATCCTTCCTTTAAAACTTTCTACTGAAAGGTTTTCTTCTCGAAAGTTAACACCATAAAATAGTAATAACATCTTCCGAGTATCAATGGGACATTTACAGTTGATTCCGTCTGAGAAAAAAAAATTCTTTGGACCACCCTATAGCTATGAAACTGTCTAATATTTTTTCCTTGCAAAAATCCACGTGTAAAGCGTTGTTTACGTCCGTGAATGATTGCGGGGGATGATACTGAAAGAAGCGGAAAGACGTAGGCTGTCCAGGCGAAGGAATTCACGTCACTAAGTTTGTCGCGTGAATGAAAAAGGAAGCATCGATTTTGCCTTCCCTGATGCTCCCCTTCCCAAGGGTTGTAGTAACCCCGATCCCCAGATTTGCTGACTGGTCGCTCACCTTCCAGCCGAGCGATTGCGAATCCAAAATGCTTATCTTGCATTATTCGCAATAGCTGCCTAATCCAATGGTCGATATTTGTCTCCCCTTTCAACTTAATATAAATGTATGATCAGCAGGTGGCATGAATCTGCCAAGTTACTATGTTAATATCAGGCGCATGATATTAGTTAATTATGAAGTCTTTTTAGGTCAGAACCTCCCAATTGATTCTTTATACTAATTTGTCCGATCTAAATATCACTAAAATTTATTTTAAACATCATCTCCTCTTATTAATAACCTTCTTGATGATTTGGATTGTGGAAACGATTGATTCTTAAACATTCAATCCCGTTAAGTTGTTATAATTTCAAAATTTGTTTTATAAATAATTTTTTCCAATTTCCTTCTCAATTTAAAATTATAAAATAACATTTGAGAAACTTATTTTTCAATACTCGTAAACGAATAATATTATTTTGTTTTCATTGTACTTGGCCAAGTTTCGTTTCACAACTTCATTCAATTGTACTTGGAAAAGTTTTTGCATCGTAGATGTTTTTGATGGAATTCCACTACATTTTGGAAAAAATAATGTATACAAAAATATTATAAATCAACTACTACACGCAATATACTAGAAAATTGTACTGCAGACTTGCATTTAATATTTTACGTTGAACAGACCAAAATATGTGACTGAATTATAAGCGACGAACCGACGAATAATAACCTCTTTTGAAACTTCGAGTTTCTACAATTTTAATTATACTGAAAAAGGAATCTAAAAATAGGGATATAATCCTATTTTCACCAAATTCTTTCGCTAGAAATGGATCAAACAGAAAAATCGATTTTTTAAATAAAGGGCACGATCTATAATTTTTAATTTGGTTTTTAATTATCAGTAGAGTGCCAAATATCTGTAATGAAAAACAAAGTACTATTTGCAAACAACTTCAAGTTGAAATCGGTTTCACCGCACGGTGTTTTAGTGCCAGTCATACAGAATTTTATGAACTTTAACTTCAGGTTACAGAATTCACAGTCCAAAATTCTCTTAAACAGGGAAAATAGGATGAATTTTCACAAAAATAGAGGCATAATATCAGAATAAATTCTTTGGAATAAAATTATTTTGGGTATCATATTCCTAAGATTTCAAGTTGAAATTTATCGCATTTTCAACAAGATAGTAGAATTTTCAATCAAATCATTGAATTTTAAACCAAACAGTTGACTTTACAACCAATTAGTTTAAGTTTTAAGCAAAATAGTCGATTTTTGTAAAGAAAAATTGAATTTCAAATCAAATAATTGAATTTTTTATCTGCAGAGATGAATTTTCAAACCAAAAAGACGAATTTTCATCCAAATAGTTGAATCATGACCCAAAACAGATTATATTTCAACGAAACAGTTGAATTTTTAATTAAAAGGATCAATTTTGAACAAAAAATTGAATACTTTAATTTGTATTAAAAAAATAAAATGTCAACCCAAAAAAAAGAATTTTCAACAAAATAGTTACATTAATAAACAGAATTAATTAATTTTGAACAAAAAAATCAATTTTTAAGACTGTAGTTCAACTGTCAACCTAGTAGTTAAATGATCAACAAAAAAGATGAATTTTCCACGAAAAATGCAGCTGATATTTCTGCCAAAAATGGTTTCAATTTTAAATTAAAAACAGTTGAATTGCACTAAACAAGGCGAATACTAAACACAAAATATAAAGCAGACATTTCAATTAAAAAGAATTAACTTTCTACCAAAAATATAACATTTTTACAAAAAGATGAATCTTAAATCCAAAAAGATGAATTATCTATGCAAAAAGACAAATGTTCAAAAAAAGTTCATTTTTAGAAAAAAATATTATTTTTCCACCAAAAAATGAATTTTTAATTCAAAGGGAGGAATTTTCTATAAAAAAACGAACTTTTAATAAAACATTTGAGTTTTTAACCAAAAAAGATGACTTCTTAACAAAATAGTTGAATTTTCAACAAAATAATTAAATTTTTAACTAAAAGAGATAAATTCTGAATTAAAAGTATAATAGCAGACTTTTCAATTAAAATTATTAGGTTTCAGCAAAAAATAGTTGAAAATTCTTATTGGGTTCTATTAGTTCAGTTTGCATTTAAGCGAAAAACGAGAAGGAAAAAAAGGAGTTTCTTAAAAATAAGAAAAAAGAGGAATTCTTTAAAATAGAAGAAAAGAGGGGAATAGAGGGAAATGAGTGTGAAGTCTGAGTTTATCGAAAATTCCCTGACTCTTTCAGGTTTTTCCTGACATTTCCTAATCTTCCAGAATTCCCTGACCTGTAGCAAAACTGTACTCAAGTACTCTTAGCATATCTTGTTATTCAAGAAACAAAACTCCACAGAGAAAGCATGCTCGGAACGTGTCAGAATGAGTCTCCCTATCTTTATTGGTGGTCTGATGTCACTTGAGCACAAGCTCTCAACAAAGTTTTATTGAATTTATGATGAAACTTCTACAAGTAGCCAATTGAGAAAAAGAATTTAAAACTTAAGACCATTATTCACCTTTTTTCGGCTCAGCGGAGCATTGAAGGTGTTCTTACAGATGTCTGACTATAACGTCCTAATTCCACTTGAAATAAGAACTTATATTCTAAAAACGGTTTTTTTACAATTTGTCCACCTTAATCTAAATAATTTTTGGAAGAGTCTATTTCTATCTTCAACGATGTTAACGTCATAGTTTTCAAATTTTAATTTTAATTCGATACTTAACGATTACTTCGGACAAATGATGTTTTGAAGAATAACAAAAAAAAGAACAATTACTCCAACGAAGCACATTGATTATGAAGAGTACATTTGAAACACTGGAGAAATGCGTATACTATTCCCCTGCAAAACTAATTTCGAAGAACAAGAACAAATCTGCTGAGGCCTCAGTGGGATAAATGGTTAACGCTCCACGCAGGTATAATGGCGTTCCCGGTTTAAATCCGGGCTAAGGCAGACTTTTCCTTGTTTTTCAATTAATTATTTGTCCAAAGTAATCACTGAACATCGAATTTCAATCAATTAAAATGACTAACCTCAGCTAGAAATTCTAAAATCGTAATACATCCATTATTTTAAGTCTAATTTGGCGCATAAATAAGGGTAAGCAGGTTATCGGTAGGGCAGGGTCCATCCTCACAAATAAAAACATATAAAAAAAAAGCTAAAATGGCCATACATAATTCTATATTCGTACCGACTGTACTATAACGGTAGCGAGACATGGACCTGTCAAGAAAAGGACAGGAGTAAAATTAACGCGATCGGCATGAAACCTCTGCGCATAATATGCGGAAAACATTGATGGACAAAGTCCGAAACGAGATAATCCTCAAAGAATGTGGAACAGGAGAGACACTAGTTGACATATGGGAAAGAAATCAGCTAAGGTGGTTCGGACATCTTGAAAGAATGAAATATGAACGACTGACCAAGCAAGTGTATTAAGGTAAAGTAAATGGCAGAATGCCCAGAGGTAGACCGCCGAAAGAATGGTTAGAATCTGCGAATGAGACACTAATCCGAAGTTACATAAGAAGCCATATAAACACAAGAGCTTACATCAAAAATGCATGGACGTGAAGGAAGCTAGAGTAGTATGCCAGGACAGAAAAGTGTGGCGACAAATATTCTGTAAACAGAGTGACAATAGAGTGAATGATGCCTGAAACAAAGACCTTGCATACCAATGGGCCCAAGTAAGGAACCATACATAACAATTATTTTGTGAGGCTCCTCGCTTGGGGTGATCGCTAGAGAGATTGATCAGTAACCTGGGTCGGAGCAGTGTTGCGGAATGAACGTGTCATTTAAATAAATAACACAAGAATTCCAGATCAATCTAAAACATCTATACCCAACACCTATATACCTATATAATACCCATATACCTATTCACTATTTTCCAACCGAGCAAGTCACGCCTACCCCGAAAGGGAAATGGCTTAATGGTGTAATAATAATAATAATAAATTTAACTGACTATGAGAAAAAATGATGAAAGAAAACATTTTTGAGTTAAATAATTTAAAAAGAAAAGTTCCGAGAAATAAGAGGGCTGGCTTTACAAGAGACTCATTTGTAAATTGTACGATACATAAAAATTTAAAGAAGAAACGAAAGAAAACCAAATAAGTCTCGCCCAAGGCTACAGGGTGAAGCGCGTTATGCATTTTTAAAATTATGTAAACTATATTAGCGACACAAGTCCACGCAAATGTAATTCTAATGAATGAAACTTTTATTCTGCCTGAACGTAACATTGTCATGCAACGTAAAATTATTTGATGAGATACTGCAATTGTTTCATCATCTCCGCTTTGAAACAAAAATAAAATAAAAAAGTGTAATATAAGTTTCTCAGTGATCACAGTGGTTCAGTAGTTCAATTGTAAGAAAAATAGGGGAATTTTTTTCTTCTAAAAATAACCAACAAGAGCAATACGCTTGCGATTATTTTTTTTTTGGTTCACGCAATTTTAAAAATAAAATATAAAATAATTATCAAGTAATATTAAATTTTTTATTTCATAGGATGTATAATCTAAAATAATAGAAAAAAAGCTAGGGAAATATTTTTGAGAAATAATATCTTAACTTCAGAATTATTATATAATTTTCAATTTCCGAAGAAAAACACTAACAAACTTAAGTTGTTAAACTTTTTATGTACAATTTTGGCAATAAAATCATTTTTGTTTAAAATAACTGATTTCCAGTGACAAATGATAACATATCCTATTATTGTTCAAATATTTTAAAAAATTTCTGTAAAAATTCTTGGAAATCTAAGGGTTTTTTTATTAAAAATAGCAATTATAGACGAAAAAAACATACTCTAACACAACATTATTTCAGTGTGTATATCCTCTTTCAAAAATGCGAAAATAACCTAGAATTTCAAAAAAATTTAAATTCTTTGTAATCCAATTATTTGTTATTAAAAGTACTCCTTTCCTGCATAAAATTCCGATAAAATGAAAAATTAAAATTGTACAAAATTTCAAATTTAATGACTGAATGAAATCTGAAGAACAATGATATTTTGAAAAGTCTATGATTTTTTAATTTGAAAATAACAATTTTGTACAGTTTATTTTCTCTTAAATTTACAAACCACTGTGAACCTTTTTACAAATCTAATGATTCTTGTTGAAAATAACCGATTTCCTGAAAAAAAATAACCTGATTGCAACACCTGTTAGGACGACAATTATTTTTATTTCAAAGTACTACTTTTTGGTATTGAACGCTATCGTCATCTCAAATTATTAAAAATAATTATGAACTTGAAAATCTAATTATTTTTGTTGAAAAATGTTAATCTCGGGTCAGAAACGCTAAAAAACGGAGTGAAAAAGAAACTATTTCCGGTTTAAAACTAAAAACCAACAATTTAGCATAAAAAATAGCTTTTTTTAATGCCGCCATTGATGGATTATTTTATTTTGAAATACATGCATTTCATCTTGATGCAGTCTAAAGTAAAATAATTCATTGAAAGTTGAAATAAAAATAGAATAAGCAATTTTTTGCAAAAATGGACTTGACAGGCCCCGAAATATTTTACTAAAATTCTGCCGAAAAAGCTTCGTTTTGCATTTTATTAAAAATAAACAATAGATTTATTTCAAAGTGAAATAATCTATTAACAACGAAAGGTGATATGCATTAAGAAATTGGCTGCAAAAATGTGCTTGAGACTCCAAATATATTTGTTTCATTCTGCTAAAATTCAGGGGACATTTTGACACACAAAAACCATTAGTAGAAGAACCATTTTAGAAGAAAAAACTCAGATTTTTTTAGACCACCCTAATAAATATACAAAAATTACGCGAATTAATTATAAATAATATTTTTTTCATCCTGATAAACATCTAACTGTGTGAAGCGGTACTTTTTGTGAATAAAATTAAGCAATGATGTTCCTTAATTCATGAAAGTAACTTTCTAAAAGGACAAGAAATTTCCTAATGACACAAGCTTTTAGGAATTGTATAATAACATGATATTCTTCAATATACACGTATCATCATTATCGAATAATTAAAGAAATTAATAATAAAGAAGCAAAATTAATCCATTTTTGCTTCCTCATAGAGGAAGCTTTGTAATGGTAACATTTTCAAAAAATTTCAAATTCATTTAATTACCTTAATTACATTTAATACCTTCCTCAATTTAAAAATGTCTAATACAATGTTCTAAGCATTTGTGCGGCTGTGTGTGTATGCATTTGTGTGTGTATGCGTTTGTGTATGTATATGTGTGCGGATGTATGTGTGTGTGGATGTATGCGTGTATGAGTATGTGTGTATATTTTGAAAATTGGTTTTCTATAGTAAAACTTTTTTCATTGACATAATTTAAAGTTGATGCAAGAACAGAAAAGATGTGTTGATTCGAGTCGAATTGATTGACCTATAATATTAATATATTTTATTGAAGAGTAAGGAAACTAGGGTAATGCATGATATTTGAAAATGCTGTTTTTTATACTAACAATTTTTTCTTCAACATAATTCAAAGTTGATGCAAGAATATAAAAGATTCTTTAAAGCTGGGAAAGGGATAGGGCGCGACAGAACATTTCCCTTCCCTTTTCCAGCTCGAAAATTTATAATTTCGAATACAAAATTGGATTTGTCTGATTTGTCTTTTTATTCAAAAAATGTTTAGTATTATTTTGTAATTTTGTATTTTTTGTAAATTTCTATTTTTAAATTGATCAAAATGAAGACTTTGGTCTGTCCATTATTAAAAAAAAAATAACTAATGCTTCCTCTATGAGGAAGCAAATACATTTGCTAATGGGAAGCAAAGTGCTCGTGAAATGAGCACCATATAATTATAAATAAAAAACAAAGTGGAAACACTCGAGATCGAATTCACAGCTAGTTGAATTTGTTGCTAAAAATCCATACATTTCATGAATAATTGAAACAAACTTTCATTCAGTGCATATTCAACAAACACTGAAGCCTGCATTTAGGTACGGTTTTGGGCATGGCGTGTAGTGGTCTTGATCATAAATCCAGGGAATCCAAACGTAAACACGTAGGGTTTTGTAAACCTTTTCCGATGCATTTGGATGCATACCAACAGCTGACGCCACCTGGCGCAACTAACGCGCTGAGTGTACTGCCCGCTCTGTCGCTATGCTGCTGTTGGCCACGCATTACTGAGCACCACCTCTCTTACGGTCCGTAGTCCCCACATCACCAAAATGCCGAAAACTGAAATTCTAAGAACTTCTTGAATTCAGGTGTCAGTGTATTAATATTTGCAATAAAATATATTTCCTTGAGATTAGTGAGAATGGTAAAAAGATGTTTGGTTTCATTAAGTATAAATCCAGTGATATAAATTTACTTTTACAATTGAAAAAAAAACAGAGTATTTATTTAAATATTACAATTCTAAAAACAAATTTCCAGGTTTTCCACGTGAATAAACACCCTGTTATAATTCTTGAAGAATTAATCGGGGCTTGAAATAAAAATAAAAATTGACAACGATAGGGGAAAAAGGGGAACAGTGCTGTGATCCCTGGTTTCTTGATGTACCTTAAAAAATTTCAGAGCTCTAAACTCACTTTTATTGTTATTATTCGCGGAAAATTTAATCTAGCTTGCTGAATTAAATGTGCGATATGCATACGTCACTTTGTCGTCTTCGCCACATGCTCTCCGCATACAAGGGTGAAGAAGCATTTCACTCGTAGTTTCCGTGGAGTTGACCTACATTAATTCAAGCATTCGAGGGTCTTCGCATACTGTGCATGCACGGGCATTGCACCCTCTGACAGCTTATCTCCATGACATATCCTTAAGCTTCTCAAATCCAAAATCACAAACAATTTAAATTTTCAATTTTACTTCAGTACCTACACAAAAAATAAATTTCTCATACAGTAAACTCGGGCTAAGAGGCGCATGTGGGGAAAGCAGCGCACCCTTGATTCTGCATTTCTGAATGCGATATTTGTTTCATATAGGAAAAAAATATAGACGCTTGCAGTCAACTGTAAAAATTCAATTGCAAAACCTAAAGGAAGCAAAATCCCAGTTTACGGTACTGAAATACTAAAAAAGTATTCTCAATACAAAGGGAAATATTTTAGATTCTATCAAAATAAATTATTACTTCCAGGAAAAGTGTGTTACAGAGGCAAACAATATTAATGAAAATTAATTAATGCAATTATATTCGTGAAACATTTTAATTGAAGGAGAAGCAATGTTAAAATGAATTGAATAAAAACTTTCAAATTATCAAAATGCATGTCAAAAGTGACCCACTTTTTAGCGTGAATAATAAAGACAGAGCTCTGAGATGAAACTCAGTTTTTCTGGTGATGAATCCAGAAATTTTTTTCATTTAAAATGATAATTAGCCATCTCATATTTATGGAAAATTAAAAACTTTATGAGTAGCAGAGTGGCGACTCAAATCTTGGAAAGAAATTTTCATTAGGCATTCAAATCAAAGATTCATTGTTGCACCAACAAAACTTCAAAAAATAAAAAAAATCGAAATATTTGTATAATTAAGTAGAAATAGTTCTTTTGGGATATAAAATCCTTAACGGTGTGGAGAAAATGTTCAATTTTTCAAATTAACTCGGTTAAATAGTAGAAGACAAACACCTAACTTCAAATATTAATTGTTAAATAGGAACTTTATATTTATAATAATTTACTATACGCAAAAAAGGTTATCAAAACTCGTCTAGCCTGCTCACAATAAATAACACAGGACCACAAAATGGTTTTGGGAATCTGCTGGGATTCTAATAGGTGTACTCTATGTTTTTGGGGCCGCTGAACACGAATCCATTCGCAGATTTTGTGCCAGCACGTCAGGACTTGCAGTAAAATTTCAACAATGGCTAAAACTCCCGAATTTCTACATACACTTCGGTCCCAAACCCACAAACCCTAAACCCACGAACCCCAAATCCACAAACCCCAAACCCACAAGCTCCAAACCCACAAACACAAAAAAACCCTAAACCCACAAACCTCAAATATAATACCAATTGAGAAATTGGTATTGTAGGGTGTGAGGTTTTTGGGTTTGTGGGTTTGGGGTTTGTGGGTATGGAGCTTGTGGGTTTTCTGGCGAGTACAATTTGAATATTTGAGGTCCGTTAATGGTCTCACAATGAGGTGCTTTTTTAGCGTGATTCCACTTGCCTCTCACTATGGGGTGCTTGTTTAGCGTGAGTCCTCTTGCCTCTCACGACATTCGTTCTTTATAACTCGCTCAATAACAAACACCCCATCGAGAGAGGCAAGGGGACTCACGCTAAATAAGCTCCCCATCGTGAGAGGAAAGGGGACTCATACAAAATTTTTCATACAAAATTTTTCATACAGAAAGTTATATTTTACCGTTCCGATATCTTGAAGAATAGACGTCTGGATAATTGTCTGAACTTTTCCCCATCTCATTACTATAAAAAATTGTGGATAAATAATTGTTCGTAGAAAGAGTTTTTCTCCTTTCATTGGAATAGAATTTTTATCCAATAATAATTCTCATTATTTAAATAGTGTAAAAAAACCTTTTTGTATAATTTTTTATTGTACACATTTTTTTCTAGTAATTGTTCAAAATAATGTCTTTATAGGTAAGTTCAGAAAGAAACAGATATTTAGTATTTTCAAATAAATATAAAAATTGATATATGACAGGAGTTTATTCCCCTTTTTTAGACAAACCTTTCATTGCAACATTTTCTTTAAACAAACTTTTTTTAAATATTTTAGTTTCAAATCTTGTTGAGGAAGAAAAAGGCATGTTATTTTAGAAAAAGTTCATTAATTAATTTATAACAACTGAAAATTGTAATTATTTGTGTAAATAAATATCTTCCCAATAGATTCAGAAATCAGTAATAAAGATTCGCAAAAAATGTAAACTTTGTTAAGGAATTGTGGATCAAGAATTATTAGATTAACATCGCATACATACAATTAATACAGCTGAATATTAGCCAAATAAAGAGATAACCAAAAAATACGACGGCCCCGATCTGAATAAGCCCGAGTCAAGCGCTGCTTAACTTCAGAGATCGAACGAGAAGCTTTTAACAGTCCCACGAAATATGCTTTGTAAAATAATATGTTTTGGTAACTATTATTATTTCTATCTGCTCACAAACTGAAAATATTTTAAACAGCATACGGGACGCTTTTTTTTAAGACTTCCATAATTTTCTTTTTAATCTGTCTTAAAATAATAAAAGTTACACGTGAAAGGTGTTTCACAGATCGCAGTGGTTAACAAGTTCAATAGTAGGGAAAATAGGTGAATTTTTCGTCAATAACGAATTTTTTTTGTTTTGAAAATACCAGTGTAATGAAGAAAAATTACGCTAGATAATAGAACAAAACAGACATTTGTAGAACAAGTATAAAATTTTTTTAATTTTTCCCAAACAAGATCTCCAATTAGTAAATACTATTTACTATTCTACAATGACCATCGAATTTTTAAAAAATATTATGTATGTAATTTCACAATTCATTATTTTAATCTACTATCTAAATCTGAATTAGCGATAAGTATACCGCTAATTCAAATCAGCGTATATACGCTGGCAAATCAGCGAAATTCAGCTGCTAATTAGTGAATAGTCACTGATCAGCAGCTAAATTTCGCTGCTTCTGCAGCGTATATACGTTGATTTGAATTAGCGGTATACTTATCGCTAATTTAGATTTAGAGAGTAGATTAAAATAATGAATTTTAAAAAGCATGATGCACAATTTGAAAATTATCCGTTTTTCAGGACTTAGTTTCATGATCCTGATTTAAAAGTATTTCAATTTTTAATCAAGTTTGGAATTGCTTAATTTTTAACGGTTTAATTAAGCTTAAATTCATTATCCAATTAGAAGTCATACAATTTTGAATGTTTCTGGAATGAATAAACTTTGAAGGTTTACAATAATTAAAATTCTTTAATTTTCACCATAGAGAATGACAGTGAATATTTTTTTACAGAAATCTCATTCTTTAATAATAAAATCTACCCATAACTTCTGAAACAGTGTAATTTTGTAGGCCTTAAAACTAAAGTTCTTTAGCATTACAAGTTTAAATTCACAAAAATTTGTTTTGAAGTTTCTTAATTTTTGAATGCGCAATCAGGAACGTTAATGATTGTTTAATATTTAGTTTTTAAGTTAGTTTTGTTAACTAGATAACATTAATTGGAGGCTTCAGATTTTTAAATTTCATTATGCAAAAACAAAAAGTTGGTAGGATTTGTGTTGATCTTTTAATATGAATTGAAAAAATATAGTCCTTTAAATTACCAAAGAATGAAACCCCTTTACTTTTTAGTAATATTTTGAAATAGCTTGACATTTTTTAAAGATTAAAAATTCCATGGAATTTTTGAAAACACCCTAAAGTATTTAAAATCATTTTTTTTTTTTTTATACCATTAAGCCATTTCCCTTTCGGCGAGCCTCTAGGGGTAGGCGTGACACTACCCGATTCGGGTAGTGTTTCTAGGTGGATAGTTTATTATTATTTTTTATCAATAATATGAAATAGCCTATTTAGAGCCTTTAAAATCCACAGGAATTACTGAAAAAATCAACAATCTAATCAAATCCCTTAAAAATCCTTTGAATTCAACACTCAGAGAAATGTCCTCTCGTGGCAAAAGGATGTTTTTGACGCAAATGGAATTTCCTCTTAAATTTAAGGTTGAGAGGATTTTTATTTGTCTCAACAGGAATCTTTTTGCAGCAAAAATTTTCCTTATGCTACTAACTTCACCTAAGCTTGCAGCCAAGTAATTCTATTTGAGTAAAATATATATTCACGTCGCTCAAAACAAAACAGGCAAGAGGACAATGCTTTTGTTTCAAGACAACTTTTTCTCTGAGTGAATATACTGAAACCTTAAAAATCCTATGAGATCCTTTCAAATCTTTCGAAATCAAAGAAAAATCTTTTATACTCCATGTATACCGAAATATCATACATTTTATAGAATTTTTTTATCAAAAATATGCGGTAGAACGGCTTTTAGGAACGATCAGCAAGACACCCATCGGGTCGGTTAGTGAATCCCAGTCCGCTTCTAAACGCTAATTTTTAAGAATATATAATATGTCCATCATTGTAACCTCAAAATATTTAAAGGAAAGAACTTAAGCTTTTTTCAGACAAGAAAAAGTAACCTTAAGTTCGAAAAAAGCCTAACAAATTATTTGATGCATTGAGAAATAATTTGATTTTGTAGTGAATTATTCAATATTCAAATGGAACATTTTATCCAGGTATGACAGTTTCAATTTTTTAATTTTAATGGATTGAAAAAATTTTTCGTATCCGGGAAATCACTAGAAACTTCTTTTTGTTTTTAGAGGTCACCCTCAAACATTTATATTAAGAATTTTATTGTAAAGGAGACTTATCGCGCGCCTAGCGCGCGAATCATGGTTTTTAGTATAAAATAATATTAAATATGTAGAATAATATTATGTACATCAATTTAATTTTAATTTAATTAGTCAATTTAATTAGCCATACCTATATACCTATTTCACTACTTTCCAACCGAGCAAGTCACGCCTACACGGAAAAAATTTGTACTTGAGAAATTACTGAACTAGTCACGTTGTGGCGGATATGAGAAAAATTCAGTGAATTAACAATAACTGTTCTGTAAATCATTTCGAACTGTTGTGTCATAATTACAGAACTGACAATAAGTACTAAAAATCGGTGCCGTAAAAGTTCAAAATGATTATTACGAATAAGTTGAAGAGAAACTACATCTGTGCTGTGAGAACCACGGTTCTCGGTCGCTTAAAATTACAGAACTCTACTGTGTTTTGGAATACACGGACGTGGCGGCGCGCTAGACATGTGTGTATCGCAAACACAATTGCGATATGACAGTACAGTTGCGTCAGTGTGTGTCAGTGATGTGTGTCCCGTACATTTCGCATTGGTCCCAATTTTTTTATATCTTAAAATAATTACTTTGAAAATTGGTCAACAATTATTGCTAAAGTCAGGTTTGAAAATTTTGTACGACTTTTTTTAACGAAGTTAACTCTCGTTATTCAACACAGCGTTGTATCTGAATTCAAAATATTTTTAAATTTAATTTTCTTGACAAAAAATCTCATTAATTAAAAATTTACTGAGAAAAGTGCTTCATTAATGAGTTCTGTAAATTAGGTGACTTCCTAAAAGCAAAAATGTATAATAGTTCGTTATTTTGACATCGTCGAAACTTGAAAATGCTTGAACTCTTTAAAGAATTTATTTTAATTTTTCTCAACCTTTAATGCACAAAATAAACAATTTCACTGATATAATAAAAATGAAGTTATCGCATAGTAGAAAAAGTCTTAATTTTTTCGGTAATGCATGGAAGTGGTTTTGGAAGGAGTAGACTTATACAATTTCAGTAAAATGTGCATACAATTGACAGGGTTATTAGATCAGGAACTGTTTTAATATTTAGATAACTTTTATATCCCAGATTTTTTCCAGTTTTCTTCTTCAGAGTTATTCATCTCGAAAAATATAAGAAACCCATATAGAATTAGTGAAATAGAATTAGTGGATAAAAATCTGATAATATTCAAAGAATTTAAGGTGAATTTGAAAGCCTTAAAATTGAATTTGAAAAATTGAAAATTTAAATAATCCATTGAATTCAGTGGTCTTTAAGGGGATTTGAAAGAATAAAAAAACTGGGAAATGGGTGTAGATCTGAATTTAATAATGTAGTTAACCCTTGGAATCTTTATTTTAATTTTCTTGAAGAAAAGTTACTTAAGTGTTATTTTCATTTAAAAAAAGTGATTACAAAGTTTTTTGAGAAGAAAATAACTAAAAGTGACTAAAGTATGGCAGATCTGTTTATAGAAAATTCGAATCAAATCAAAAATGCAGAATTTCATTCTACCTCAAACATGTATTTTTTCTGTTTATCAAATATTATAAAAATATTGAAAGTAAGGTGTTGGATTATGTTAATGCACATAGCAATTTTCACTTTGTATAAGTGGAAAATAATCTGCTATTTGTAATAATTTGATGTAAATTCAAAACAATTGTGACATTTATATTTAATTTACTGGAATATTTTTCGCTGTAATTAAAGGAACTTCTTTAAATCATATAAAATGTTCTCGAATCATATAAAATTTTCTGTAAAATCTTTAGAAAAATGTATCCTATCACCTTCCTGGAGAATAAACCTAGTTTTTTTCTCTACATAAAGGTTAAGTACGTATGTAAATAAATATATTAACAAGAGTTTTCCATACAAAATTTGTTTTATTCCATATCTTAAACCTTTTGGAAAGTAGGTATTGGTTTTAACTGATTTTTCAATTCAATGTCTTTATACGTTACTTTCTCAAAATCATTTTAAATTCCCAAAAGTTAAATTTTTCGTTTTAAAAATATTTTCGAAAGTGGAAATTATGTTCCAGTTCAAGTAAAATAATAATGATTGTTTTTTTAATCTGTAAACTAAATTTTCTTCTATTCAACACAAATATATTCTTTCACAAGCCCATTACTATAGAAAGAAATATTTGTACATTAAAAATGGATCCTGCTATACTGAACATTAATAAAAACTTTTATAATTAGATCGTCTCACATTTAAACGTTAAAAATTAAAACATCTAATACATGAATTATCATGATTACGTTTAAAATTAAACAATTTTCTAAAACAATTCGATTTTTTAAATCTCCAATTTCACAATTAAAAAGTGTGAAATTCGGCATTATAAAATCAGGGTGTCTACCGACATGGGGAATCCGGGAATTTGCATGGAATCTTGTGCATCTTGAAAAATACGGAAAAATAATGGAAATCACTTAGCAGATCTGAGAAATATGTGGTCACAAGTATAGGTAGAGATTTTCATTTTCTGCCTGAAATTTTTATTATAAAATTATTGGATTCAATGGTAAAAGCGCGTGACGACTTGATCGAGGTCGATTCATTACTAACCAATCAGAAGCTGTGAAACCTTCGAAATTTACTAACAAAAACCAGGAGCAGGTAATCAATCTGTCTACTGATGCCAGAAGAAAAGTGAAAGATTTTTTCAATTTTTTCTAGTAAATTCCTGATCGTATTATCGTCCTGAGTTTTGAATTATAAACTATTGGCATTGAAGCTTAAAATGGTTTTCGTTTAAACGCTGAATACTTTACGCGTATAAAATGGAAGCTCTCAATATTATTCAATGGAATAATTTTAAATGAAATGGCATATAAATCCACGTTTTTATTTTCCATGCTCTAAATGGAAGAATGAATCAATATATTTTTAAATTTTGAAAATTATATAATTTTGAAGCAATTTTTGATTAGAATCATTAAAACTTAAACATTTTTCAATTAATGGTTTAAAATCAAATTCTTAATTTGAAGTCGTTTGCAATAAATAATTGGTCAGTTGTTAATTATTAATTACAAATTTTACTTGCAGTTTCAAAATTCAACAAAATGAAATAATTGAAATTCTTACCTTAAAAGGTTAAACTTCGCACTCAATGATTCAAGACTTTATATTTGAAACAATTCACTTTCAAATTGTTTAATTTTGACTATATAATTTATAATTGCTTATTTTAAATTAACAACTCAATACTGCTAAATATTTAAAAATGCTTTTTTTAATTAAAAAATTTCAATTCGTAATGGGTTAAAAATCGAATATTTAAAACTGAAACAATATTTTAACGCGTATCATTTCAAATTGAATAAAAGAGTTTAATTATGAGTCTATTCACTCTAAACTATTTTAAAATTGAAAATAGTTTATAAAATTTCAATCGAACGTTTACACTTGTTTAACTACTAAATTTGTCGCTTTCTGGTTTTCCGGGTTTGAAAAAATCCTGGGCATTTCCCGGTCTAGCGGCTACCAAATTTTTAAATTATTAGTTTTAGGGTAAAAAATTCAAAATTCAAAAGGTCGAAAAAATAAATTTTTCCCAATATTGTTTTCATGTTTTCGTGAACATCAAAGTATACATTTGTTCTGGCAAAGTTTTAATTAGAAGTTTTTTCCAAGCTTTACTTTTTATTCATATTACTATTTACTTCAGTCATTGTTATACTATTTTTAATCTACGCATATATGTTGGAATTTTTAACCATACATTTTTTTAACATTTTCTTATAATTTTTGTATGGTTTGTTTTGAGCGATATGGTAAAAGATACAAAATTTCGACATCAAATATTTAATACTAAGTTCAAAATATTTGACCAAAAATGTTGACCAAAAATTTTGGGTCCGGCACTGGTCGTTTCTCACAAGCGGTGAGAATTTTCTTGGTTAGTATATAAGGACCACTTCGGCCAATATCCTCAGCGTGCGATATTCTGCGTTAGGGAAGTGCGTTGCGTGCATTATATGCATATAGGTATATATATGTTAGGTTAGGCTATAGAATCATATTATGTTTGTGTGCGTACGATAAGTTAAGAGTGTGTCTCCTGTGTGTGCCCTCCGGCCGTCCTTGCTTCCTTCCTTCTAATATACAAAGTAGTAGTAGTATATAAATCGAAATTTTTTTCGTGTTGGAAACGACGGCGCGGTGATGTAGAAATCACAGAACTCTGCCGTGTTTTTGATTTGAGAGGCGTTCTGTGAAATATCCAGTCTTCCACTTTGTTTTTAACGAACTTTAGTTTCGCAAATTTTAAAGCTTCCCATTGCTAAAATTACTGTCCCATTTAAGAATTCTTCCTGCATTATATTTAATTCTCATAGAAAAAGTTCTGTAGAATTTAAAATAACGTAGGTCTGTAATTATTACGGATTTTTTCTCATATCCGCCACATCGGGACTTATTCTGTAATTTCTCAAGTACAAATTTTTCCGTGTACCCCGGAAGGGAAAAGGCTTAATGGTATAATAATAATAATAACAATAATAATAGCTCTATAATTATGTGTATCAAATTTTCCGATGTCTCCCCTTCCAGGTAAACTCCCTGCTCTATTAAGCTGAACCAGTGCAATTATCACTGGTTGAATCAGTATTTTGAGTTATGACTGGTGAACCATTGACTTATCGACTTCAACTGGGCAAAACAGTAAGTGACTCAACTATAAAAGTGACTGAAACATTCCAGTGAAACGAAAGGATAGATTAACCCAGTTATCACCAACGGCGATACCACGCTGGAAACACCAGTTCTCGTTAGATCAATGAAGTTAAGCAGTGTTGGGCGCGGTTAGTACTTGGATGGGTGACCGTTCGGGAATAATACTACTGCGTTGCTGTTGGCCGTCGTGGGTGTGGTGAGACCACACTTATAGTTATTTACTACAAGAAACTATCCACCTAGAAACACTACCCGAATCGGATAGTGTCACGCCTACCCCGAAAGGGAAATGGCTTAATGGTATACATACATACATCTCCAGTGGTCTCCAGTTATCTCGTACAAGCGTGTCGTCGGTAACATCTTTGCATGTCGTGTGTGTTTCTGTTAGAAATATTTGGTACAAGACTGCAATAAGCAGGGGATATAATGTCTTTCATCTGAAAGTTAGGTGGCCCCTGGCTAATTTGGTTTGACTTTGAGCAGCGCGACGCGTTGACGAAATGACGGGCCTCATTCATTGTTACGCATTTATTGTTTTTGAATGATAATGCCAAGGTTAATACAAAAGTGATGAATGATAAGTGTGATACTTAAGCAGCTGATGGACGACAACGCGTACGACCGACTACTGGTACTGAGTAACCAGTGAACCTCCCTGATTAAACCAGGGCTATCTCACAAATTGCCAATGACACAATTCTGGCTGTTTCAACCAGTGAGATTTCACTGGTTCATTTTAAGAGAGCGGATCCGCCCCTGGACGAAGGCTCACGTTTCAGAAAGATCTCGTCATAAATTCACGTCCAAATAAGTGTCTCTCACTATCAGAACGTGCAGATATGCTTTGAGTATATTCTGAGTGACAAGGTGGAGTCAGGTTGAGAAGTTGGTGGATCGCGCTCGTGGAAAATACGTGCCAAGGTCTCACGACATACTAGCCTAGAACGGACACTGCATACTCAAAAAGACGCCCTTACTGTTGCCGGTGATACTTTTTATTTAGTTCCAAGCAAAATACGTTGAGCTCAAGAAGTTTAATGTTGGAATGGGTACGGGAACTTTTTTTCCGGGCTGTCACTTTTTATCTCATTACTCGCCGACTTGGAAGCCTAGGGTAAGAAAGAGTATTTGAAGACACTTTACGGAAACCAGGATGCTGCAGTGCGGAAGAAACAGAAAAATCCAATCACTGAAATGCGTCTGGCTTCTCGATAAGTCTCAATACCGTTCAAACCGCATTAAGCTAAAACCAATGTTCTTATGAAGTATATTCGTATTAAGCTCATTACTAGAAACAATTCGCAAAGGAGAGATAAAGCGTAAAATAAAGAGATAGCGAGATAAAGAGATAAAGAGTTCTCAAATTGGAACTCTTTTAAATTTGAAAACTTTTAAAATTGAAGCTTTAAAAATTGATTAATTCAAACGCAATTCAACAATTTCAAATTATATGGCATTAAACTTGAATAAATTGAACATTTCATAGATTTCTGGTTATAAAATATAAATCCACGGTATTATTTGCAATGCTCTAAATTAAAACTGATCCTCATTTCCCTCTTCCAATTCAATAAAAAAAAAAAAAATTAAAAGTTCCCCCCTTTCATCTTAATGTTCAAAATACCACACTCGCTCCGGATCTATTCAAAAAATGTAAAGAACAAAAAAGTCGGCCTCTTCAAATTCCGAAAAGTAGTTAACAACCAATTTACCCATTCCAACTCAATAAAATTGTTTAAAACAAAAGGAGCTTCTTGCAATTTGGAAAAAACATTAAAAACCATTTCCACCCATCCAACTAGACCAAAATTCACAAACAAAAGACACGTCCCTATTACAATTCATAAGAAAAAATCAAATAAAAATTTCCTCCCTTCCAAGCCGCTAAAAATCTCGAGAACAAAAAAATTTCTCTCTTCCAGTTCATAATAAGTTAAAAAATGAAATTTCCTCTCCTCTAACTCAACAAAAATGTTCAAAATAAAAAATGACCCTCTTGCAATTCAGAAAAAAGATTAAAAATAAAAATGCTGCCCCTTCAAATTGATAAAAATGATAAACATAAAAAATGGTCTCTTCCAATTCAGAAGAAACTGCTAAATAAAATTTCCGCCCTTCAAGCTCAATATAAATGTTGAAAATAAAAAATTTCCCTTATCCACATCAGATAAACATTTAAAAAATCTTCCCTTCAAGCTTAATAAAAGTTTGAAAAAAATGGCCTCTTCCAATTCAGAAAGAATAACCAAAACTTCATCCCTTCCAGCTCATCAGAATTGATAAAAACAAAAAAAGGCCTGTTAAAATTAAAAAAAAATAAAGCCGAAATTACCACGCTTTCAATTCTACTATAATGATTGAAATAAAAAATTATACCTTTTCCAATTAATAAAATTTTGAAAACTAAATTTTCTTCCTTTCCAGCTCGATAAAAATCGTCGTAAAGATATAAAATTTCCCTCTGCCAATTCCACAAAAATTAAAAACTCAAATTTCCTCTTCTCAAACACAATACAAATATTAAAGATACAAAATTTTCCGCTATCAACTCAATGAAAACGCAAAATAAGAAAGTTCCTTCTTCAAATTTGCAAAAATATTGAATACCAAAATTTCTTTCCTTTGCTTTTAAAATTAGAATCGTATAATTTTTTAAAGTTGGAATACTTTTATTTTGAGTCGTTTAAAATTATTAATTGTTCGATTGTTATTTATACCTCAAAATTCAACACATTCACTTAAATATTGAAAAAATTTTAAATGGAACAGTCAAATGTTGCTAAACATTAACTAATTGTTCTTGTTTTAATTAAAAAATTGAAAATAGTTTGGGAAATTTCAATCGGTCGTTTAAATTTGTTTGAATACTGAGGCTTGCGAATTAAAACAGTTCAATTTTGAACGTTAAAATCTTTAAATTGTTGAATTTTTAATAGATTCAGAATCGTGTTGTAAAATCGATTACTGTTAAAAACTACAGTTCAGTTTTTAAAATAATTAATTAATTTGTTTTAACATTTGATAGAATTAAGACGATTTTGTTACAAATTTGCAAATTCAAACGCTTTTAATTTTTAATTGTTTAAGTTTTCCAAACTGCATTTCAAAATTCTCTAAATTAGAAATGTGTGCTTAAAAATGAAGACCTAAAATTAAAAATTTTTTAAGTAGAAGAATTTAAAATTACGCGTTGTATCCTAAGCAATTTAAAAATTAATTATGTTAATTGAAGTTAACATTTAAAAAAAGTTTAAACCGAACTTACCTTTAATTACATTATATCATGTGATAGGAGAGAACACCCTTGAGTAGACAATGATCCGACAGTAGATAATAATTAATGAAAAATACTAATAGGTGTTAATATAATAAAATTATAATTAATTATTTTACTCATATTTGTGCTTATAATTAAGGATTATCTACTGGAGGATCATTATCTATTGTAGGGTGATCTTCCTTATTTCAAGTGATTGGATAGATTTTTCTTCAAAAAATTACCCGTTCTTCTAATATGTTTATTAAGAACAATTATAAAATGCTTATGAACTTCTTTAACAGAAAAGTATTTTAAATCCTTCATTTAGAATTTCCAGAGTAACAAATCTTGCAGTCAGAAGTTAGATTCGAAATGTGGATACAAGATTTCAAAGTTTTCAGATCGAATCATCAGCAGGGTTTCAAGCAGATATTAATTTAATTTTCGCACTACTTAATTTTCATTTAGGAGCAATCAAATAAGCGAATGGAGTTCAGAGTTGACAGAGCTTTCAAACTCCTCCAGGATTTATGAGATTTTAATTGCTTGCCCATGAATGCTGACAATAGATCATAGCAATTCCGCCGATTTCTGAATCCGATTATTATTAGATGCATTTTGAGTTTGAAAATTGAAAATAAATAATGTAACATACCGATTCAAGTAGTTGAAAAAATGCTCGTAACTTTTTAGACGATCAATCACTTACCTGGAACAAAAACAGAAATTAAATATCAGTATCACATAATTATGTTCTGAATCAATAGATTTTCTATTCATGATATAAACTTTCAATAAATAAATTATTCTTGTTGAAATAGAACAATCCAGATTTAAGAGCTCTTAAAATAAACTGTAAATGAAATCGTGAATTTTACTTCACAGAAAAAACTGGGAGTAAGAAGCGTTGCAGGTAATGGGCGAAGTGGGGTAACATCCAGTAGGATAACTGCGACTGGAGCAAACTCAACATGGCGACTCAAAAAAAATTTCCGGCTGACGCCACTAGAGCCAATATATTACCACCTGAAACGTGCTACCTCTAGCGGAGTCCCCCAGAACAATCTTTTAGTCACCACGGTGAGTTTACCCCAAATATAGTTACCCTGCTAACTGTTACCCCACTTCGTCCATTACCTGAAACGCTTCTTACTCCCAGATTTGTTGTGTCCCTAAACAAATAATTTCGATCAATGTTAACGCAGTCATTAAATTAAGAAAGGAAGGAAATCCGATAATGCGAGATTAACCTTCCCTCGAGAGTGTTACTTTTCTTTTCGTTCAGGGCAAATTCAAACTTTTTAAAAAATCATGTAAAAATCCAAGTTTATTTAGTTTAATAATTCTGAAAAACTAAGCTACGGTTTGGATTGAGTGTCACAAACATTCGGTGCAACTGAAGTTGATTTTTTTCGCCGCAAGACAAGTGTCAATTTTATGGATTTAAAGCTTTCTGACAAACATGGGACTCAAATGAAAGAATGCCAGTAGATTTTCCCAGTTATTTAAAAAATATATTCTAAACTTAGCACGGAAACGAACCCTTAAGTCGGTAAATGTTGGTAATGGGAATCTGTGCTCTGAAATGGTACAGGACGTCTACCAATTTCCGCCCAAAAATTTGTGGTTATTTAACGGTTATAAATATTAATTTCTTCTTACTAGAATTTTCCTAAAATTTTGTAACCTTGCAAAATTGACAAATTTTGCTGTAAAATCTGTTATATTTAAATTCATATTTTAGGAAATCATTTGAAATATTTTGAAATCATTTTCAATTTTTTCTTAGAATTTAGTTTTCAGAATAAAAAATTCATTTAAAATTTTTCCATCAATCCTAAGACAATTTTTTTTATTCTCTTGAAACTTGAAACCTTCCCAAATTCTTAAAACGCTTATAAATGTCGTTTCGAAATCTTCAAATCGACAGTTTGTTCACAATTTTTGGAAACCTTTTGAAACATCGAATTATTTTCCAATATTTTCAAGACTTCTAAAGCTTCTAAATAACTTTTAAATAATTAAAATTTTTGCGAAAATTACGAAAACATTCTACATAATTAAAAAAATTTCAACCACTTTGGAAAACTTTTGAAATGTTTAGTAATGTTTTTAAATATTCTCTTGAAATTAATTTTTTTAAATAACAAATCATGCTAAATTTTCCTAGAACTCTTAAGACAATTTTATATTCTCTTTAACGCTTTCTAAATTAATAAAAATCTTTTTCTGGAAGTGTTCAAAAATCCACAGTTTGTTTGAAATTTTTTGGAAGCTTTATAAGATTTAAGATCTTTTCAAAACTTTAAAAAATTTAGATATATTATATATACATTTTTTTATTTATATCTGATCTTAAAATCTTATAGGGACTTTGTCGCAATACTTTGAAATCTTCAATAGTTAGAATTGACCCTATAAACTAAAACCTCAATCTATTTAAACCGACTTCATAAATTAAGATATTTTAGGTTTTTTGCCCATAACATAATTTTCCTCATCTCTTTGAGAGTGTAAAAAAATTTGCAAATTAAAATGTGATAACAAAATGTTGTGAACAAAATTACTTCCCATTATTAAAAATTAATTTACATTTTAAATTTTCTATTTTATCAATTATGTTTAGAAACGTTGAAAAATAAATATAATCGTGAAATAAAATTACTTACTTGTAAATTTTGATTTACGAAATTGAATATTACAATTAACATATAATTAAAGATGAAGAAAGCAACAGAAAGTCATATTCACGTTTTCAAAACTTTAAATATGATTTACGGCTCGAATTTGTATTCCCGGTTAATTTCCATTTTTCCCGGTTTCGTTTTAATTACCGGCTATATCTCGCTTTTCCAGAATAGTAGACACCCGGTGGTAAAATTTGGTTAAATTAAATGCAAAAATTAATTTTTCATTGAAGTACGGGCATCTAATTTTTTTCGTGAATTGCAAGTAAATTACTGTCGAATAAAGCGTATCGATTGGTCTTTCAGACAGCAGAATATTTTAATAATAAATTAACATTATCTCTTTCCACTCAGTTGAATCGAAAACTATGGTCAGCAATATTTGGTTACTCACAATTTCATTTTACCATTGAAAACCAATTTTTCACTTCATAAGCCCCAGTTAATCTTTATGAAACACTCGTTAAATATTTAACGATTTTCACGGATACTCTTACCCACAGAAATAAATAACAAATCAGTATTGGAAAACTTTAAAGTATCTTTCAAGCGCATCTCAAATTAAATAACGCTCTACAAATTACATACGAATTACCTTTGACTAATATTCTTGAGATACAATAGCTCCCTTTTTATATTTTTACTATTAGTTAGGAAAAAGTGTATCATGCATTCAAGACTCAATTACAAAAGAGAAAATGTTGGAAAAGCCAACTGGCTTAATAATAATACCCGACATTTCTTGCCGGTACCAGGCTGTAGAGCCAAGCATCACAAAAAGTCTGGCGTTTTACCAACTATAAAGAAGTATCTCGTGTTAAAACTTTAGATTATTATTGGAAATAAAAAAATTCTTGCAGGAGTCGATTGCAGCACACAAGGAGCTCAAAAAAGATGAAATAGGGCAATTTTTCAAGAAAAAGGTGGGGAGTAGGAGAAAGTTAAATATTTGCACTAGGAAAAGAAACAATTCTTTGTATGAGAAATTGTATAGTTCTTAATTAATGTTAAATGATTTTTTCATGACTTCTGCCACTAAAGAATTTATTTGTCTTAATTAAATATACATAGGCCTTGAAAATCCATTTACAGCGATATAAGAAAAGCCCGATAAAAGATCAGATTTATCTCAAATATTTTCTCTTCTAAAAATGTCTTCATAATTAAATCGCGATACATATAAGTATACTTAAATATTTATGTCCAAGATTTCTTGTTTCTTTCTCACTATAATTAATACTTTGAATATAAATTGGAAACAACACTTCAATGATCTTAGCCTCAAATTAAAAATAATTCAAGTCATTAAAATTCACTGAAACCTCGATATTTGGCAACTGTTTTTGTGCGTTCCTAGAGCTGACAGCATCCGCAGTTTTGTGATGAGGGCAACTACAGGTCCGACAGAGAGGCGATGATCAGTCAAGCGTGATAAAACAGCATGATGGCCGCATTCTTAGCGCATGAGTTGCATCAGTTGAGTTGCAGAAATCGAGGTTCAAGTGTAAATAGAAATCATTTAAAATTTCTTAAATATACATTAAGTTAAACTTTCGATGTGATTTTTCTTTTTAAAAATTTGTTTCAATAAAATGCATGCGTACGAAGCGCACGTTTACGTCCCCGGATTTTTATTTTCTAATATTGAAAACAAACTATATAAAAATCCACAATAAAAAATTTTCACATATTGAGAGTTCTACCAATTTTTTAAATGAAGTTTCTTGAAATTCTTTGGTATCCTTTGAAATAACTCAAAATCTTAAAAATCCTTTGAAATTTTTGTATGTCCTTCATACCTTTGGAATAAATTTTCTTTTATCCCTAAATTTATCTATAAATTCGTTCATATATCTTGAAATCGAAAAATCCATTAAAATAAGTAGAAATCATTTGAAATTCCTTGGATATGAATTAAATTAAAATTTGTCATTAAATTTCTCTTTTAAAACCCGTATAAGTAAAATGCACCTGTGCGTTTACGCCCTTTGATTTTTAATATTTTAATATTAAAAAGATAAAGTATTTGAAAATCCATAACAACAAATTTCTAAATATTAAATTTTCTAAACATTTTTTAAAATTACTGAACATTTTTTAAATCATTAGAAATTTTTCTGTGTCCTTCATATCCCTTGAAATGGTTGTAATCCGTAGAAATCCCTTAAAATAAACTTTCATTTATTCCCTGAAGTTCTCTAGCAATTCTTTAATGCCTCTTCAAATATTTGTAAATCGCAAAAATCCATTTGAAAATGTAGAAATCATTCAAAATTACATGAATATAAATTAAATTGGTTCATTGGATTTCTCTTTAAAAAATATAACAAAACGTGCGCGAGCTACTCGCGCGTTCTCGTACCTAGATTTTTGTTATAATATTAAAAACATAAACTATTCAAAAATTCATGATATATATTTTATAAATATTAGGAGTTCTAAAAATGAAAAGAATTATATTTAATTAAAAATTCAAATGATACATTTAATTTATGAAAATATATTACGAAGATTATATTATGAAATTTCAAACCCTACTCATTTGAAATGGTCTAAGCACTAAAAACAGTAGGTAATCATTTACCATTTTTTAATGTACAATGTGAAACGAAAAGACTCAACTGTGAACATTTTCGAATGAAACCCTGAGTGATAGCAATTACAATAAGAAATTAATCTAATTAAAAAATTTTTATATATATTTAAAGAAAAATATTTAATAACTACCAAAAAGTACGCTTCAATTTGCCAAACAGTTAAAAGCTGGTTTTTGGTAGTTTTTAAAATTTTGTTGAATTTTAGAACTTATTAAATTTGTGTTCATTCGAAAAATGCCATTAGGATCAGTTGTAAATCTTGTGATACATGTTTGAATTTCGGTCTCTTCGAAGAGTAATAATTGTTATAATACATCCGGAATAACGAATATCGTTATTCCAATTAAAACAAAAGGATCTTCAATGTGGACAGAGAGACCATGGTACTTTTTTATAGTTATTTTCAAAAATATTTAGTTTGTATAGATTCAACGGAAAAATATTTTACCTTTAAAGTTTTATTTGAATCCCGAATAGTTTAGATTGGAATTAGTAAAATTTACAAAAAAGTTAAATTAATTTAAATACATCAATCTGTAAGTCAAAAAAAGCATATTTAAACAGAAAAGCAGGGAAAATTTTTGCGAGATTAGGGGAAAAAGGCAAAACGCAGGAGAATAAGGGAAGTACTGTAAACCCTGTGCTTGATAACAATTTTTCTATCATTTCTTATTGCATATCTATTTTAATTAGGAGTATGTTTTATAAATTTAACTTGTAAATTTTACTGTTTGCAATTTTTATAGCGAAAAAAAATTATTTCTCGATTGTAATTAAAGGGAAATTAAGTTCTTGAGCAAATTATTGCAAGTATTCTGAATAATTAAAGTGCAATTAAGCAAAATTTACAAGATCGATACTCTCTGAACTTCAACTCTGAAGAAATGTTACTCATTTACATACAGATTGAATTTGGTAAAATGGATTAATTTTGTCGAGAAATTTAAGCAGAGACGATTATTTTGAAAGATGAAAGTATATAATGTTATAAATAGTCATTGCAAATGGCAAAATTGTCGGCGTGTTTGTGCGTTGATAATTAAGTACTCCGTTTTTATCAGCCGTTGCTTTCCTATCTTGAAAAGAGTTTCTACCTTTAGTTCACACAAGAAACGGCGCTATTTACTGCAAATAAAAAAGATCTTTTTCATACCCTTTAATACGGGCTCTCATTATTCTACCTTATTTCAAAGAACTGTGATGATGCTGTCATCTATTTTCAGATAAGAGAACTTTCAAAAATAAATTTAAAGTGTTACCTGCACATTTGAATATTTTCTAGGGAGTTCTCTTATTACGGGCAAGAATTATAAACAGGCTTTATGCGTAAAGGATTGTAATATGAGGACTTCAGAGTCGAAAGAAACAAAAGATACGGTAAAAGAATGAAAACCTCTCTCAAAAGAGTAATTTCGAGGCAACATTATACATTGAGGATTGCATAAATCTCATTCATGAAATTAATGCAGGAAACTGTACAAAACAGGTAAAACTGTAAGAAGATTTTACACGGTTATCTTGAAGCGTAACAGAAGAAATGTTAATTGAATTAGAATTACAAATTTCTGTTATAGGTTTAATCAGATTTTTTAAGGAGAACGCCTAGTTTTTACAAATCCTTTTTGTAAGACTATTCTCTAGAGAGAAAAAAAGTCAATCGAATTTTCTCTTTTATCATATTATAGTGTCTGCAAAATATGGGTTGAGTTATACCAAGCTGAAGAAATTATTGAAATTCTTAACGAAAATTGATTAGAAATCTTAATCTTCTTAGGATTCATTTCAAACTAACGATTCATACACATTTATGGTGATTTTTTCACTCAAAATTCCGGAAATTTATGTACCACAGAAAATTGCTACCGTCTAGAAACATTGCAGTGAAATTTGTAGCTAATTATGAATAAAAAGAAAAACCCTGATGACATACTTTGAATGTAGATTGACTTAATTCGAGAGGTTGACGACTCAACTGATAAGCGTAGAGCTACTTGTGAGTTCAAGATATTTCTGAATATTTCACGTACTTGAGGCTAATTTACATACTTCCAAATATTTAAAAGCACTTCAAGAAATTTCAAGGTACTCGAAGATATTTAAACCTAGTTCAAAATATGTTAAACTACTTCAAGATATTTAAATGTGGATCAAGATATGTCAATATACTTCAGAATATACCAATATATAATAACAGATTTGTGAAAACAAATCTAATCCTTTTATTCGACCGTCCATAATTAATATAATAAATTAATAATATAATAAACAAAATTAATATGATAAATTTCCTTAGGTCTTACGGTCTATTTGTTAATAAAACATCCACTCAATTGACATTTTGTTTTATTGAAAAAATCATAATTTCATGCTACGTATACGTTTTAACATTACTGTGTGTCTTTTTCAAGCAAACCTGTAATATTACGGAGTGAAACATGTAAAACGAGTTTTTTTCTCGGAGTAAAACATGTGAGAAAATAAGTCAATATTAATTTCACTGTTAATTTTAATGACAAAAACTTATAAAAAAACCTGAAGGCAACTTTTTAGAAGCCCCAAAATTTAAGGGGACTTCAATCCAAATCACTATATATTTAACAGTATTTAAGTTCTCAATAAAGTCATCTATGATAACAGTGTTATCTGTTATCATAGATGACTTTATTGAATACTTTATTGCTTTTTTAATATAACAAAATGTCAACTGAGTGGATGTTTTTCAACAAATAGACCGCCGTAAGACCTAAGGAAATTTATTCAAATATATACCAATATACTTCAGGATATGTCAATATACTTCAGAATATACCAATATACTTTATAATATGCCAATGTACTTCAGAATATGTCAAGGTACTTCAAGACATTTCAATTTCGGTCAGGGTCCTTCACGTCCCACAGGATATTTCAATATATTTGAGGATATGTTAATATACTTCAGAAGATTTCACATACATCCCCATATATGAAAGTAATTCAGGTTATTTCAAGGTACTTCAACATATTTCAAAGTGCTTTACGATATTTCAATGTACTTCAGAATATTTCACTTTCTGCAGGATGTTTCAAGCTACTTCAGGATATTTTAAGCTAGTTCAGGCTATTTTGAACTACACCAAGATATATCAATATACTTTAGGATATTGCACAGTATTCCAGGATGCTCCACATACATCATGATATTACACATACTTCCCAATATTTCAAAGTACTTTAAGATAATTTAAGGTGAATAATAATAATGCACGGCACTTTAAGACATTTCAATTTTCTTCAGGATACTTCAGGTACTTCAGGATGTTTCACATACTTCACTGTAAAAGCTAGGATTTGATTTAGAACTGAATTCGGTATTAAAACAGTTCACGCAACAAAACAATCCCACTTCAGTTTGATCCGCCAATCTAAGAAAATAAGGTCGATTTGTGGATTGAAATAGGCTCGAAATGAGCATCATCTGTCAATAACTAAATCTGATAAAACGAATTCTAATCTGTCAAGTTTAGAAACCAACGTAACCCATAGGGCTGAAGTTCACGACGTCTGAGTGTGACGGTTCAACACTAATTTTTACGAATTTTTAATTTCATATATTTTTTGTTTATTGTAAGAGTAAAGTTTGGAACAATTGAAACAATGCACCCTCTGAATCAATTTAGTTCGCTATCTCGGATCATTTATCAATCTGAAGTTAGCAAACTGAACAACACAGAAACTGGTACTAAAATAAGACTATTTGTGAGATCATATTAGAACGCCCAAAAAAGGATCCCAGATTAAAATGAATGCCTAGTTTTTACTGTATTCAGAATATTTCACATACTTCAGCATATTTCAAAGTCCTTCAAGCTATTTCAATGTACTTCAGGATCTTTTAAGGTACTCAAAAATATTTAAAGTAGCTTAAAGATATGCTAATATACTTCAGGATATACCGTACTCTTCACGATATTTCAATGTACTGCAGGATATTTCACATTCTTCCGCATATTTCAAGGTACTTTGAAATATTTGAAGGTACTTCAAGATATTTCAATGTATTTTAGGATATTTCCAGGTACTTCAAGATTTCTCAAGTTACTCTAAGACACTTCAATCAAACTTCTGGATATTTCAATATACTTCAGGATATTTCACATACTTTCTGGATATTTCACGTACTTCTGAATTTTTAAAAATACTTTAAGCTATTTCAATAAACGTCAGGATATTTTAAGGTTCTTCAAAATATTTCAATGTACTGCAAGATACGCCAATATACTTCTGGATATATCAATATTCTTTACGATTTTTCAATATACTTCAAGATATTTCGCATACTTCAGGATATTTCACATTCTTCTGCATACTTCAAAGTGTTTTAGAATATTTGAAGGCGCTTTAAAATATTTGAGGATGCCTTAAGATATTTCAATGTACTTTAGGTTTTTTGAAATACTTGAGGATTTTTCAAGCTACTTCAAGATATGTCAATATATGTAGTTCTGGATATGTCAATATACTTCACGATATTTCAAATTACTTCAGGATATGTAAATATATTTCAGGTCCTTTTAATATACTTGCGAACATTTCAAGGTACTTTAAAATTTTTCAAGTTACTTCGTGATATTTAAATGTACCTCAGGATATTTCAAGTACTTCAGGATATATAAGGATATATAAATATCAACTTCCAAATAATTTGAGGCATTTTAGAATATTTCAAGCTAATCCAAGATATGTCAATATACTTTAGGATATGCCGATATACTTTAGGATATTTCACATACTTCAGCATATTTCAAAGTCCTTCAAGCTGTTTCAGTGTGCTTCAAGATGTTTGACATACTTCAACATATTTCACGTAATTTAGCATATTTCGGAATTTTTTAATGGGACTGTCTTGAAAGTAGCACCCTAAATATATTCCTTACTTCCTATTAAAATTACCTGACGGCGAAATTCCTTCGTCTGGGCAAGATAATACTTGTAAACGTGGGATGGCAAAGACCTCTTCGTTTCCTCGCCAATCCATCTTAAAGGCGGACCAAATCCAGGCTGTTTTGAACCTCGTGACCCTGGAGACCTTTGTCCTAAGGAACCCCCTGGTGACCTCTGACCCAAGGAGCCACCTGGAGATCCCAATCGAGTAGCACTCTCGGATTTGTTTATTGCATATCCAGATGAACTCGGTAGTGGATGTGTATAATAAAGAGGATTTGGTCCCGAAGATTTCCATTCGTGGCGCCATCTAGGTGGTGGAGTTCTAGTAATAAATACCTGGGGCTGATGGACAGGTGTATTTGCAAGCGACGCTGAGTAAGATGCTCGTAGCGAGCATTGTTGAAGTGTCAGAACTGGCCTTAGGCAAACTCTGCATGGTGGATAGACCTGGGGATTCCATGAATGATAGCAGCATCCCGGCGACCTGGGGCCAAACGGATCCCTGGTCGCAGGGTGGTTCATGACGATCTTCACATCGCATCAACTTTTCCTGGCAATGCCATCATGGTCCGCGAGTTTACTACATCGCTTAATTTCGCACTGAGCACTTTCCTGTCAAAAAGGTTCACTTCCACTTCACTTCATCCTTGAATGTCGATTTCATCACTTTAGCATCCACAGATCCTTTCAAAGAATTCAGAGATTTTAACTGATGGCGATTTCAGAAATTGTTACAATCAAAATCACTATTTAAGTCACTATTTATTAAGTAATCGCAATAAGAGATTGTGGCTATGTGACTTGAAGGGCATTATAAGGGGATCAGAGTTGATAAGAAATCCCAATTTCGAAATTCCCTGCCTTTCCCTGACATTTTTTCATGTTCCCTGACCGTTCTAAGTTTTTCTTTCAGGTGTAAAAACAACCTTACAAATTTTGTTTGATCTTTTTTGAAATAATTAATTATGATGTTAAAGTTTTTTGTCTACTGGTCGTTTCAATATTTTCATGAAAATATTGATACTTTGATTGTGAAAAAATCCTCTCTAGCTCCGGTAGGATTCGAACCCACGTCATCAGATTTCGCGTCCGAGGCTCTTGACCACCAAGCTATGGAGAATCAAGATAATCTTTTTCACAACCCCTACAAGTAGAATGTCGACGTCATTCCATATACTTGTAAGATTATAGCACTTAAACAGATAGGTTTAAATTAATTTCTGATGTTCGTTTTCTTGACCAGGGTAATACGTAATAATTATGAATTATTACTATTAATTAATTATGATGTTAGAGTTTTTTGTCTACTGGTCGTTTCAATATTTTCATGAAAATATTGATACTTTGATTGTGAAAAAAATTCTCTCTAGCTCCGGTGGGATTCGAACCCACGTCATCAGATTTCGCGTCCGAGGCTCTTGACCACTAAGCTACGGAGAATCAAGATAATCTTTTTCACAACCCCTACAAGTAGAATGTCGACGTCATTCCATATACTTGTAAGATTATAGCACTTAAACAGATAGGTTTAAATTAATTTTTGATGTTAGTTTTCTTGACCAGGGTAATACGTAATAATTATGAATTATTACTATTAATTAATTATGATGTTAAAGTTTTTTGTCTACTGGTCGTTTCAATATTTTCATGAAAATAATGTAATATTGATAATATTAAATTGATAATAAAATTGATAATAATAAATATTGATTGATAAATATTGAAATCTGATGACGTGGGTTCGAATCCCACCGGAGCTAGAGAGAATTTTTTTCACAATCAAAGTATCAATATTTTCATGAAAATATTGAAACGACCAGTAGACAAAAAACTTTAACATCATAATTAATTAATAGTAATAATTCATAATTATTATGTATTACCCTGGTCAAGAAAACTAACATCAAAAATTAACTTTTTTGAAATATTTAATCAATTTTTGTTATTTTTAAATCTTTTCAAAACTTCCAAGCTTTATAGATTATTTTTTTTTACAATTTTGGGAACCTTTCGAAATGTTTAAAAATATTATCTTCAAATTATTTCGAAAAAATAAAAAATCATTAAAAATATTTCCAGGAATCTTAGGAACATTTTTTTATTCCCTTGAAACCTTTCATATTCACATTTTCCAAAACTTTAAATGTGATTCTCAGTTGGAATTTGCATTCCCGGTTGATTCCTAAATTTATTTTTATTCGCAGCTACTTCGCAATTTATCCGATTAGTGGACACACTGTCTAGAGTCCCTTATTAATTCTATTACGCATAATTAAATCTCTGTGATTAAATAGGACTGTATCTGCGACAAAACATCTGCGTCTTGATTGAAAGGGTCACGTTAATATAGCACCCTTCTGCTTTGTTAAAGATGAAACGTGCATGGGATGCAGAAAGGGATTGCGGCCACTACGTGCTATTTCTAACACTCTTGAGTTGGCACTTCTGGATGGATCTTTGGTGTAGTAATCCAAGGTTCTCGTTTTAAAAACAAACAGCTAGTACTAAGAATTCCTGATCACGTATGTGCATCAGTTTTAGCACTTTCCGAGAGAAAACCAAGCTTAGCCGAAAGACGCAAAAGAGTTGATGAAAAGGATCAAGTGAAACTGCATGACTTATCACCGATTTGAAGATTTTGATCGAAATAAAGTTTGAATAATTCAACAGTCATGAAGAAAATAATCAACATAATTTATCATTCTTCGCAATTTCCATGAATAATCACTCCACTATTGTTTAATGATTGAAGAATTTCAGGAATACATGTAGAAGACACGGGAAGAAATGTGAAACTACACACTGATTCTTAAAAATTTTGATCTCTGATGCATGAAACCTTAACTCTTATTACTTCAAAATAAGTGTACATAATTCAAACGTTATCATCTACAATGTAGGTACGTCAGCATTTGTAGTCTAGTAACTATGCCTAGATGTACCGCATTCAATAATGCTGCGGCAGCATTGAACCGAAGCTTGCATTGCATGATGTCATGAGGATGTTTAGTCCCTCAACATTAAGAATCCAGCATAACAGATTTAAGTTTTTAAAATTAAAAGACAATACCCGCCGCTCTGTGTCCTTTTAAATTCTTTTTGGCCCATCACTTTTTACTGTTGAAAGTATAGGACTGACTCCAGTTCTTTACTGGACTCTTTACAGTACACTGGTAGGATCAGGCCGTCGAAGAACTGTGATTTCCCTAGTTGCCCGAAGAAGTTAATACCGCGATTGCGCTTCAGTCAATAACCGAATTTCAAACACAATTCTTTCTTACAGCGCCAGTTCAGTAATGAATATCTCAACTACCAGCAATATAGACCCAATTGTTCACTTCCATTTTTCTCCGTGCAGGACTTAAGTGAGAAAACCATATTCTCAAGATTCACGAAAAAGTTTCTCCGAAATTCGAGATCATATCTCAGTCAGTCTCCTTCTGATTTAGATCCTCTTTAGAAAATGGATTACAACACAAGCTTCGCAGCCTCGAAAGAAAAGTTTGTAAAGTATGAGCAGGCCTGTCACAGGCTAATGTACTTGAAGAAGTAGAACAAGTGACTAATTTAAGCTGAAAAGTGACTAAAAGTTACTACTGTTCACACAAAAAGAGGCCTGTAATGTCTATTAAAATACTCATCTACTCAAATATCGATTCCATTACACATTTAATTTATTCGCCTGCATTTACAAGATTAGATGAAATTCTATTGCTGAACTCGGGAGTGATAACTGAGGAGCAATTGCTGGAATAAATTTTACGAGTAAATATTCACACAAATTGTACACTGTTAGAAAAATCTGTATGAGATTTAATATATATGTGTGTGAAGCAAATATGCACTACCGCTACTGAAATGTAACATACATTGGTGCAGTGAATTTAATATACATGTGTATTAAATTTAATATACAGGTCGATATAGCAGTGTGCATGAAAACTAAAAGTGCTTTCATTTCTTTAAATCTTGTCAAATATTCGCAATTAAATTAATAATCTAGAATTCGTCGACTGAATTGTTGTTTATAATGAAAGTGCGACGTACGAGTGGAAATTTTTCCAAAATCCAGTCTAAATAGTTGAAATTTAATGCTAGTACAGTTGATTGTAGGTTAGGTCTGTTATTTGTTTGCTTAGTTGATCTTTTCGACTTAAAATCCAGTGATATTTTTGATTAACTGGAAGAAGGTATCATGTTTTATTATTTAGAGTCGAAAATTCATGTTGAACTTATTTTGAATTTGTGTAAAATGGAATTATCTGATTTTTCTTGTAAGTGATTAGCATGAATGTATATGAAATTTATTATACACGCTCTTAATGGCTATTTCATATGATTGTCATATTAATTTTAATACACACGGGTATAATTAATTTAATATTATTTTTAACAGTGTATGTATGTATACCATTAAGCCATTTCACTTTCGGGGTAGGCGTGACACTACCCGATTCGGGTAGTGTTTCTAGGTAGATAGTTTCTTGTAGCAAAGAACTACAAGTGTGGGCTCACCACACCCACGACACGCCAACAGCACGCAGTTAGTAGTAATCCCGAACGGTCACCCATCCCAGTACTAATCGCGCCCAACACTGCTTAACTTCAGTTATCTAACGAGAACTGGTTTTCTCAGCGTGGTATGGCCGTTTAATTCAATCAAAATTGATTATTTATTTTCAACCAAAAAGTTGCATTTTTAACAAAGAAAGATGAAATTTTTACCAAAAAAGATAAATTATCAATTAAAAAGATACATTTTTGACAAAAACTTTATTTTTCAACCAAAAAGTTGAATTTTTAACGACAAAAAAGGCATGTTTGACAGAAAAGTTTAATTTACAACCAAAGAGATGAATTCCTAACTAAAATTATGAATCTTTAACTAGAAAAATTAATTTTCAATAAAATACTTAAATTCTCGACCAAAACAGATTATTAACTGTCAATCAGTTCCATTTTTAAAGAGATGAATTTCCAAAAAAAATGTTAATTTACAACAAAAATGTTCATTTTAAACTAAAGAATAGAATTTTTTACAAAAAAAAAATAATTTTCTACTAGAGAGGAACTTTTAACCAAACAAAGAATCATTTCTACCAAAAGAGATTCATTTTCATCAAAAGAGTTGAGTTTTTATATTAAAAAGTCTAATGTTTTTGAAAACCTGCGACTTTTAATCCGGAAAAGATGATTTTTTAACAAAAAAAAGTCATTTTCAACCAAGGCAGCTGAATGTTCAACTAAATAGTTGCCTTTTCATCAAAAAAAGATTTTAAACAAGGAAGATTAATTCAATTGAGTAGCTGAAATTTCAAAAACAAAATTATTTTTAACGAACCAGTTGCATTTAGAACCAAATAGTTGCACTTTCAAGCAAAAGAGACGAATTTTCATCAAAAACGTAGAATTTTTAACCAAATAGTTGAATTTTCAATGAAATGATCACAATTTCGAAGAAAAACATTAAACTGTTACCAAAAGTAGTTACACTTTTAACCAGAAAGTTAGATTTTGAACCAAGACGGAGGACTTTTTTACCGAAGAAATATTTAGTATTAAATTTTCAACCAAAAAATAAAAATTTTAACCAAAAAATATGAATTCTGAACACAAAATATATCGGTAGAATTTCCAGCCAAAAACAATTGACTTTTAGAGAAAAATAATTGGATTTTCTTACTGGGTTTTATTGATTCAGTTCGTATTTAAGAAAAAAAAAATAAGAAAAAGAGTATGAAATCTAATATTAAATTTAAAAAATAATCATAAATTTAAAAAAGTGCTACCTGCATTTCGGACGTGTTTCTCGCTAAACTCTAAATAACCTACAGCCAATATTACAAAGTTGATTTTCTCGAAAACAGCGAAAACGCACATAGTACTGATTTGGCATATCAATTCTCAGATAAGGAGCTTTCACGCAAAAAATTATGAACCGCAACTAAAATTCACAATTGGCAGTCTCCTCTTGTCAGGTTTAAAAACAAGAAAAATTGTATTCTTATTATCATATCATTAAGCCAAATCTCTTTCGGGGTCAGCGTGATATATAGGGGGGGGGGGGGCTAGATTTTTAGATTAATCTAGAATTTCCGTGTTGCTTATTTGAGCAACACGTTCAATCCGAAACACTGCTCCTATCCAGGTCGCTGATCAATACCTCTAGCAATCACCCCAGTCAAAGACCTTAAAAAAATCATCTTGTATCATAGATTACACAAAAATATTCGAGATTGATGATGATCACATATTAAGATCCATGCCCTTAACTCTAATAACATCCCCCATGTAAACTATCCACGCGGGCCCATTAGTATCCAAGGTCTTTCGTTTCAGGCATATCTCACTCCACTGGCACTCTTCATGGCATACTTTTCATAAACTATTAGTCGCCACACTTTCCTGTCCTGGCATACAACTTTAGCTTCCTTTAACTCCATACATTTTCTCATACAAGCTCTTGTGTTTTTGTGGATTTTTATTCATTTTCGACTTGAGGTCTCATTCACACATTTCCACCATTCTTTCCACGGTCGGCCTCTAGGTATGCTACAATTTACTTGACCTAAATATACTTGTTTCGTCAGCCGTTCTTCTATCATTCTCTCAACATGCCCAAACTATCTTAAAAATTTCTTTCACTCTTGTCAAACAATGTTTCCTCTACACTACATTCTTTGAGAATCCTCTCATTACTGACTTTGTCCATTATCGTTTTATCGCATACATTGCGCAGGAATTGTATGCCAAGCGCGTTAATTACATCACAGGGGGTGCAAGTACGGAGTATTGCAATGTTAGCTTAATTTGCCATATTTTTACTTCTTGTAATGGCTCCTACACTGCTGAAAACCTTCCTGCCCTCGTTTATACATCTAATTATTTCTTCCAAATCAAGCTCTTAACTAAGACACCTCAAGTCAATATGACTTGGTGAAATATTGAGCTATTGCAGGAAACTCAGAGCTGATAGTGTGCTTGCTGAGTCATTTGTGGAGACTTGTCGAACCATTTGGTATGTGAGCAAGCTTGAAAGGTGCAGCAGGGTAGGCAGGAGGTACGAAGAGACGGTGCGTGGCTATGAATACAAAACAGCCTAATAAAACAGACGTGCTTCACAACTCCTAAGTGTTTGCGCATGCGTAATCCAGATAGTCGATGAAAAAGTATCAGTACGAGAGAAAATCACAGGATCCCTTTTCTCTCCAATATACATCGAAATCAACCGATTATTTGATTCATTTTTTGACAAATGCAGATTTCACAGCCCAATATGAATTTTCAACAGAAGAGTTTAATTTTCAACAAAGAGAGATGCATTTCCAACCAAATTGTTACATTTTAAAACCAAAAAGTCGAATCCTCTGCAAAAAAGTTGAATTTCCAAACCGGAAATATACCTCTCAATAAAAAGCAGGTTACTTTCAACCAAATGTTTGAATTTTCTACCAAAATAGTTGAGTTTTTAAACAAACAAGATTAGTTTTCAACGAAGAAGATTAATTTTCTAAAAAATACGAGTTTCAATCAAATACATTAGTTTTCAACCAAAAAGATGAATCGCCCACTAAAAAAGATAAATTTTCTACAAAAAAATGCAATAATTTAATTTCCAGTTGAAAAATAATTTTTAATTAAAGGAACAAATTCTTAACGAGATAGTTAAATTTTCAGCCCAAATGGATCACTTCTTAACAAAATTCTTGAATTTTTAATAAAATAAATAAATTTTGAACCAAAAAAGATGGATTTAGAACAAAAAGTATAACAGTAGACTTTGCAATAAAAAATAATCAACTTTCAACCGAAAAAGAAGACTTCTACCTAAACATAAATTTTAAATCCAAAAGGACGAATTTTCTATCCAAAAAGACGAATGCTCAACAAAATAGTTGAATTTTTATCCAAAAACTATGACTTTTTGAAAAATTAGGTGTTAAGGGACTCCAAAGGATTTCAACAAATTTCGAGGGGCTTCTACGGACTTTCAGGCTTTCAAACGGATGTTAAGAATTTCTAAATCCGATTCAATCTTGCAGTCTTGCAATCTTGCAAAGCAGAAATCTGTTTGAAATTAAGATCGAAAAAGAAATCCACTTTATCATGAATAATTTTGTACAAAATGAGTATGAAAAAGATTCAAAATTAAAAAGTAGGCTTCTAAACTACCTTAATTTTGTAACTAACCCCTCGGTAAATAATGCAATAAAAATGAAACAAAAATAAACGAAAAATCTCTTGAAGTTTCATGAATAGTTTTGAACTGGACGAACTTGGTAATTAATCTTATCTAATAGCCTTAGTAATTATCAAGTTAATTGTGTCGAGAGTTTAATGCATATAAAGTTAATCCCTACTCCACGCTAGGTATCGTGACTTCGGTTGGCCAGTAGACCAATGTGAGGTTGGAACTTCGCTATTCCCTCGGTGACACCATTATACTGCACAGTGCACATTGCACAACTAGGATAACAACAGATGGTGCACATGGTGACCTGACACGGCTGCTTACTCTCGAGTCCACTCCACAATTTCCTCGCAATTTCAGTCCTTTATTTCGAAAAAAGTAAATCCACTCTAAAACAAATCCTTCCTTCGAATTCTCTGAAAGAGAACAATACTGACGGATAAATCTCACATTTTCTTTATTAAGATCGTGAGGTTTCAGCTATTTATATTTCACTTCTGATTTAGTTCCTGCTTTTATAAACTGCGCTAAGAATTTCCTCTGTTTTCATTCCATTCATAATTTAATTGCATACTTTCCTAAGACCGTATAAGTCTCTTCATTCATGAATCAATAGGCCCTTGTCAGGTGCAGTTAAGGTCGTAAACATCTGAGATGAATGGTGTTTTAAGAAGCGAGAGGTACTTGGGTTAATAGTAGGTCAACTTTATCTAAGTATGTGAATGCTGAACATATAGTTCTTAATTATTATCGTTAATTTCCACAGAAGCGCCCATTAATTACGTAAGCAGGGTGCCCGAAACACTTCATTTTCAACATTCCCTGACGTTCCCCTGATTTTCCCCTGACCAGTTTTTTATTTTCCCTGATCAATAATATTTCAGATTGAAATTTTAAAATTTATTTCAACCAAAAAAGATAAATTTTCAATCCAATAGGTCGAAATTTCAAGGAAACCGTTTAAATTTTGACAAATAAAGATGATTTTCCATCAAAATAATTAAATTTTCAACAAAAAAGGTTAAACTTCAAACAAAAAATTTTACATTTTCAAGAAAATAATTGATTTTTTCAGAGGAAAGTTGAATCTTCAAAAAAAAAAAAAGATGATTGTCCAATCCGAAAGGACGTATTTTGACTAAAAATAGAAGAATGTTCCACAAAACATTAAAATTTTTGATAAAAAATGTAACTTTTTTGCGAAATACTTGAGTTTTCAACAAATTAATTAAATTTTCAACAAAATAGTTAAATTCCCAACAAAACAATATCATTATTAAGCATAAAGTTGCATTTGTAACCAAATAAATCAACTTTGAAGCAAAAAAAGATGAATTTTTAACAAAACAGATTAAACTTCAATCAAAAAAGGTTGCATTTTCAACAAAATAATTACATTTCTTAGAAGAATGTTGATTTTTCACACACAAAAAAAGTTTCTAATCCAAAAGGACGAATTTTCTGTCCAAAAAGAAGAATATTCCACGAAATAGTTGAATTTTGGACTTTTTGACAAAATGATTGCATTTTCAACAAAATAGTTGAATTTTTAATCAAATATTTGAATTTTCCACGTACAAACATAAATTTTCAATCAAATGATCGAATTTTGAGTTAAAAAAAGATTAAACTTGAACCGAAAATAGTTGCATTTTCAACCAAATAATTAACTTTTTAAGCCAAAGAGTTGAATATTCAAAAAAATAATTAAATTTTCAACAAAATAAACCAATTTTCCACCTACAAAAATGAATTCTAAAAAAATTTAGTAGTTGATATGTCAACCAAAAAATATGAAATTTCTACCAAAACAGATGAGTTTTAAAACCAAAAAGACGAATTTTCAAATATAAATGATCAATTAAGAACTAAAAATTTGAAATTTCAAATGTTAGTAAAAGAATTAATAAAAAAAAACGAATTTCCAACCAAATGGTTAAATTTTCAACCAAATAGATGAATTTTCCATTCAAATTATGAATTTTCCAGCACTCTTCATGAAATTTCGTGGAATTTCCAGGAATACCTTAAAATCCTTTAAAAACTGTTAAAATTCTTTAAATAACTTGAAATCTGCAATATTCCATGAAAATCTCTAAAAATCGTTTAAAATCCTTGAAATACCGTAAAATATTTTGAAATCTTGCAAATCCAGGGGAATCTTTCCGAATCTCTGGAAATCCCTCACAATTTATACATATTTGAAATTCCGTGAAATCATCAAAACCCCTTTACATATCTCAAAATCCGTTAATTTCCTTCAAAATCTTTGCAAATCTGTTGAAATCCCTTTAAATCTTCGAAATCTCATAAAAATCCCCTGATATTCTTCAAAATTCGTGAAAATACTCTAAAATCCATGGATATACTTTAAAAGCTTTTAAAATCTCTTAAAATCTTTTGAAATCCCGTGAAATCATGGAAACCCATTCATATGTCTCAAAATCTAAAAAATTGCTATAAAATTCTTTGAAATTGAATCCCCTTATATGCTTCAAAATTCGTCAAAATAGTTCGGTATCACATGAAAATCATTGAAATCGTTTCAAAGCTTAAAAATCGCATAAAAATCCCTTATACTCATTTTAAATCCATGGAAATCCCTTGAAATATCTATAAAAAAACGGTTAAAATCTATGAAATATTTCAAAATCTTACGAGATTCGTTGAAATTCCTTTGAAATTCATTGACATTTTTAAAATCCGTGATAATATTTCCGAATCTCTTGAAACCCCTCAAAATATATTAAATGTTTTAAAAGGCATGAAAATTCTTTAAAATCCCTTAAAATCTTTTATAATATTCGGAAATCCTTTTAAATTCCTATAAATCTTTTGAGATCATACAAAATTCTCTCAAATCTATGGATATACTTCGAAATCTTTTGAAATCTTTTAAATACCTTTGAAATCCCGTGAAATCATCGTAACCTCATTAAATCTCTTTAAATCCTTTGAAATCATTACAAATGTTTTGAAATCCCCTGAAATCTTTTGAAGTCTTATAGAATCTCTTTGAATCCCTTCAAATCTGCAAAATCCCCTAGAACTTGAAAGGTATCACTTTTTTTAAATTGTCAGTTTTTTTGATTGCGTTGAAATTTTTGTTTCGAAAACCCTGATCCTGACATTTGCGTTCTTTTTTATCACTTCAAGGCTCTGGAAAAATTTTACTTGCTCTTGAAGGAATATTTATTTGACAGACCGAATAAGTCAACGAGCCACTTAAATATTTTCTGTTTGCGTAAGCTTTTGGCTCGGCTCTGAGCACTTAGAGCAATAAAGTGGGTAAGACATACGGCTCGATTCGACAAGATCCCTTTGCCCTATCTATCCCAAAAATTCAAGCCGTATGTTTTTATCCTTACTTTTGGAAGTATGAAACCTGAATAAACAATTGCGTTCATAAATAAAAGCAAGCGTCTTTTAGGAGAAATTCTAGAGCTTCCAAAATAGGGATGCAACTCCAGGGATCACAACGGTACATTAATTCAAAAGCTAAAAAGGGGGACTAAAAGGGGATTTCATTTATTATTAAAATTTTTTTATATCATATGGGTATCTCTTGAATATTGAATGAAACCTCAGCATTTTCTACTGATAAAAAAATCAGAAAAGTAGTTCAAGAAGGTCGAAGTTTGAAAACTAGATAAACAACAAAATTGAAAAATTCTCTTGTTTGAATTTCGAAAATTGTATTTTTATCAGCAGATAGATTTTGATTCCTTATTCTCATCCATTTTTTTGAGTGTATTCTTTTCAGCACAGAACCCGGAGTTTGTCAAAGTATTTGTCTGAGTAAACTTGGAAGAAGCAATTTGAAAAACACAAAAATGACAGTTGGATAACCTACTTTTTCTGATTATATTTCCTTAGTCGTTCATTTATTTCTAATATATTTTTATCAGTTGATGGCTCTCAGATGTTCAAAATCTTTTTTAAAGTGAACTGAAAAAAAGATTCGAGTATGGAGAAATAAATTTTTAAAAATTGAAAAAAACTTTAATTCACGAAAATAACAACAATTATTATCAAACTAAATTTTTTCTTAAAAACACAGTTTTCTAAGATGTAAACATCAGCCATATAACAATCAACTCCAAATTAATAATACTTGATTTGATGGTTCTCATAAAAGGTACATTTTTGCATATTATTTTCGATTTCCAAATTTTTGTATGTTGAACTACAACCAACATACTTTTCTCTGACACGCCAATAAGATAATCCACCTATGTGGTTGAAAGTTCCTTTCTTTTTTGTTGAAAAGTCTACTATTGTATTTTTGGCTGAGGATTCATCTGTTTTGGTTTACAATTTTATTATTTGGTTGTTAATTTTTGGTTCGAAGTTTTTTTTTAATTCCACTATTTTCGTATAAACTTGAACTATTTGGTTGGAAAATGAACTTTTTTATTAAAAATGTATATGTATTTTCGGGCTGAAAACATAACTGTTTTGTAGAAGGTTCGTCATTTTGGCTTAAAAATTCAACGTTCTAGTTGAAAATTTTCTTTCTTCACTAAAAAATACTTTTTGGATGAAAAATCAACTAATTTGTTCAAAGTTAATTTTTTACGAATTCAACTATTTTTTACCCAAAATAAAAATACTTTTCAGCTGAAATATGAACTATTACATTTTTCGTTGAGAATCTTAGTAGTTGGTTAGAAGTTAAACTAGTCTGTTAAAAATTCATTTTTTTTGTTGAAGATTCATCATTTCAGTTCAATATTTATCTCATTGGCTGAAAAAGTAACTATTTTTTTGAAAATTAGTCATTTTGGATTGAAAATTCAATTTTTATGCAGAAAATTGAACTATTCTGAGTAAAAATTAACCTTTTTGTTCACAATTAATATTTTAGGATTGAAACCTCAACTGTTTGGTACAAAATTTGTCTTTTTGGCTTAGAAATTCAACAATTTGGTTGAAAAATAAAATATTTTGTTGAAAATTAATATTTTTGGATTGAAATTTTAACTGCTTTGCAGAAAATTAATCTTTTCGGTCCAATACTACATTTTTTGTTGAGAATTGATCTTTTATTGCTGAAAACGAAAGTATTTGGTTAGAAGTTGAAATATTCTGTTAAAAATTTGTCTTTTCGGTTAAGATTCCTATTTATAGTCGAAAAATCGTTTTTGCAACACCCACCTCTAAAGTTGACGTTTGTATGTTTCTAAATGGTGTTTAAAGGACCTTATTTGAGCAGACTGTGCGTGAAAGAAATTTCGCGCATGCGCAGTTTGAAGATGGCTTACTTTAGACACTGGTGAAAAAGCTGCGCATGCGCACATTCGAGATAAGGTACTTTAGACACTGGCATAGGTAACTTTAGACACTGGTGTTGGTATCTTCTTGAAATAATTTTACATTCAACTTGAACAAATGTTTTAATGATTGAAGTTTTGTTTTTAGGGTTTCTATCCCCCCCCCCCGGGGGGGGGGGGGGCATAAACATCAACATTTTTTTTTAAATAATTTTTTTCAACCAAATTTTTTTCAACAAATTTTTTTTTCAACATTTTTTTTCACCAAATTTTTTTTGTTCGAAAATTTTTTTTCTCAAAAATTTTTTTTTTCACAAATTTTTTTTTCAAAAATTTTTTTTACAACATTTTTTTGTTTGAAAATTTGTTTCCACAAAATTTTGTTTCAGAACATTTTTTTCAACAAATTTTTGTTTGAAAATCTTTTTCGAATATTAAAAAAATTTTTTTTTTTTTTATTTCTTTGCTCAATTCTATGAAATATAAAATTAGTATTTTTCGTTACCACCTCCTTACAACTTTTTCGGATGGGCGTTGCAAAAAATAGCGTGTGATACACGTGCGCGTAGGTGATTGGTAACTCGTGTGATTGCATCATTCGCCTGCGGTTCGAAGCATTCGTCTACGTTTTCGCACTCGCTTCGCACTCGCTTCGCACTCGCTTCGCTCGTGCGCTAACCATCGACTCATGCTTCGAGCCTCCGGCTTATGCTGCAAAATTCGCACTCGCACACAATCACCTACTTTACGCACTTGTATCACAAATAACTATTTTTGGGGTTGAAAATTAGTCTGGTTTGGTAGAAAATTCAGATATTTGGTCGGAAATTATCTTTTTAACGTTGCATATTTTAGGGTAGAAAATTTAACTGTTTTGTCAAACATTTGTCTTTTCGGCCTGAAAATTCAGCAATTTGGTAGAAACATCAATTATTTGGTTGAAAAGTCATCTTTTCTGGATGAATGAACTTATTTTTTATTTGAAATTATAATCTCTTTTTTTGGTTAATATATTAACTACTACATTTTTCATAGATAATTAATATTTTTTTGATGAAAATTCCAATACTTTGTTAGCTGTTGATTTACTTTGGTCAAAATTAACTTTTTTAGCTGAAGATTCATCACTTTATTCAAAAAATGTTCTTTTTAGTTGAAAGTGCAACTTGAAGCGTTTCAATTTCAATTTAATATATGTAGTATAAGGAATTAAAAATTAATTTTATTTAAAAGAATTTATTCGTATATTTTCATGAAAAATCTGATTATTTCCCCTGTTTTAGAGCATTACTGCCTCAGAGGCCTATCACCTCTATAAAGATGTTTTTGACTTGCAACTACAGTTTAGTTTCTCGATTGAAACTTTAGCGATTTCTTCGCTGCCGACGAAGCCCTTCAAATCTACAGAATTAAAAAATAAATCCTTTAGCAAATATTTGAAATTGGTATCATCAAAAAGAATCATCTTATAGTTAATATCGTGAATTTCTGCTTCTGATTCTTAGAAAATTGATTGAAACCTTATAAAAAGAAGGAAAAGAAGAAAATTGGGTCAAAATTCTCGATTTTAGGTATGACAGGGGATTTTTTCAATTTGAGGGGAATAAATGGGACGTGCTGTGATCCCTCCAACTCTGAGATCTCTAAAAAGTAACACTGTTCTGCAAGGACTGCTTAAGAGAGTTATGAAACTCTTATGAATATTTGATTATTCCCATCTTGTGCGAGTTTCTTAGCAACCTCAAATATCACTTTTGTGTGAAGATTGTCTGCAGTAAGAAGTCGTAGGAGTCACGAAAGAAGAAAGAAGCGATATATTGCCTGCTGTTACAAACATCTGCTCCACCTAAGTGCCCAGGAAAATCCTTAAGTGAAAAAGTCGCTGTTATAAAAAGAGCTCAAATACTTGGAAAATCTGTAGATTATTGATCAATTTTTGTAAAGATCAATATCAAGGGATATATAAACGGAAATCCCCTATAATTTGGGGACAAAATGACAATTGAAACACCAGTTTCAACCGACTCTCACTCCCGGGGATAAAATTTGAATTTCAAATTCTTCGATCTAATGATATATTATAATTTACTGCACGGAGTAATAGAAAGCATTTACATAAATACATGTGTCCTACATTTCAATACAGCAGGGGAACAGAATAAATTTGAAGCATGTTATTCAACTGCTAGTTTCTGCTTAATTTCAATATTATCAGAGAGAAAATTAAAGCGAGTGTAGTGAAGTTTATTTGTACTAAAGCAAGTAGTTTTATTTAAACTTCCTATACAATTGCATTCTGGCTCGTACAAAGAGATCGAAAACATTTGCGTTGGCGTTCACTCGAGTTAATTAGTTGCCACTCTCTGCATTTCGTTTACCGTCGAAAAGCACTTTTTTCATTATCTTTATTATTGATAAATATGTTGAAATAATTAACATAACGTGCAGCCATATTACATAACACTGTAATTTATTAATTCAGGATTATTCACCTGTTTGTGATCGAGTGAGTATTAAATTCAGTAGGTTTAATTATATGCGTGTATTATTGGTTTCTGAATGTAAATACTAAAATACAGATAATATTTACTTATCGATTTGAACAATATCGGAACTATAAGTTTAAATTTTTAAATGGAGAGCTAAATATTCTAAAAATGTAAAGAAAGAACGCCTTCAATTTGAAAAAATTATCAACTGAATAAATTTGAAATCCAAAATTATATGAAATGCTAAAATGTGAAGTAGACTGATAAAGAGTGAAATTGAACAATTTCGGGTTTAATCGTTCAAAATTTAAATATTCAAAAAGAAAGGGTTCACAAGTTGGATCTTGACTGACTCACGACTCTTTCTCTTTGCTCATGTCCTTATTGAGAAAACTCAATTTTTGATTCTTTTAAAGATGATTCGATATTTTTTTTAATTGTGAAAGAGTGGGAAAATATTATATGTTTTTTTTTTAATTTCTTCATTCCAGTCTGTTCCAAGATAGTATCTATAAGAGAATTAAAGTGGATGAAATTTTCTCGAAAAAAAATCGAATATACTGTCTCTAAAAGCTTCGGAGTTATGGCCCATAAAAGTCGATTTTTAGCGAATAATTAGTTTTTATCTTGTTTTTGTGAAATAACTCATTCCCTATGAAAAGGTGGTGAAAGTTGTAGGTTAATTAATTGAAGGAGACCTAATTTCTAATAGATCTAAACAAAATTCTTTAGCTCTAATAGCATCGAAATGATGGTCTTCTGAAAATGACCTTTTTTGATGAAATTTTATTAAACATCAATTTTTTGAAAATAAATGTTGTCATTTTCCCCAAAAAACTAATTTCTTGAGATTGCAGGTGAAAGTTCCTATCAAATAAATATAAATAGGACTCAATTTTGAGCAAATCTAAAAAGCAATACTTTAAAATTACCCTTTTTTATGGAATTATGTTGAACATGTTTTTTTGTTACCTTGTCGTTTCTAGAGGATGAGACATGTATAATATTGCAAGTTTTAAATTTAAGAGCATTACGTGAATACAATAACATTCACTCATTTAAAAATTATAATTATATTTAAGTAATTTCGTCAATAAAAGTTTTCAGTTCATAACGGTTAATAATTAGGTCTTTTCTCGCTTCAATCACAAGATACAAAATCCTCCCTCTCTTTTCAATTGGTTATTTTTGTCTCTGATGAGCCGTAAAGTGAGGTAGTTTAGAAGTCTACTTTTTAATTTTGAATCTTTTTCATGCTCATTTTGCAGAAAATTATTCATGATAAAATGGATTTCTCTTCGATCTTAATTTAAAATGATAAGAACACTTTTCATGTCTCATCCTCCACAAACGAGATATTAAAAAAAATATGTTCAACAAAAATTCACAAGAAGGGTAATTTCAGAAGGCCATTACTTCGGTGCTATTAGAGCTACAACATAGTTTTTTTTCAATTTGCTCAACATTTTTAAAACATTTTTGAAAATGAGTTATAAAATTGAGGAAAATATTCCCAATGTTAATTGTAACCAATTTTTAAAGGTGAACGTTGGAACAAATATTTCAGGTCAAAATTGTTTATTTAACTTACGTAAAACTTGCAATTCTTATTTAATTCTAATTTGAAAGATTCTCTACAAATCTCTTTGGTACGTTCTTATTAGGATTATATCAGACTTGCTAATTATACCTAAAGAGAAAGCAAAAACATAAAAATCTAAATAAGTATTGCTAAATAAAAAATTTGAATCTGAAATATATTTTTCTGAAGTTCATCTTCAATTATCTTCCAAAATAAGTTAGAATTAACAATGGAAATATCTGTCTCGATTTTATCAATCATTTTTTAACTATGTTCATTTTTGAACTTGAGTTATCTTTAATACATCCTTAAGAGTGGATTTAAAAATGAAAAATCAAATAAATTTTATAAATTAATAAAAAAACTGTGCTAACTAACTATTTTATAATTCAATCACCAATTTTTAAAACACATCAGATTTTTTTGTACGAAAACAAGCAGTTGAAAAAACAATAGTGTGGAGGCATACAAATTGTTTTAATCTATTGGAAAAACTTCAGTTAGAGAACTTTCCTTTATTAATTATTACAAACGTGTATATTTTTATTTATTAAATTTGTGTAGCCTCTAAATTGTCTTTAAACGAATTTTAAACAGAAAAGATTAAACTTCAACTAGAAACAGTTGTACTTCCAACAAAATAATTGAATTTTTTAGAAGACAGTTTAATTCTTAACAAAAATGGTGAATTTTAAATCCAAAAAGACGAATTTTCTGTCGAAATAGGCGAATTTTCAACAAAACATTTGAATTTGCAACCAAAACTTTAACCAAAAATAGTTGAATTTCCAACACGAAATTGTAATATTCGACAAAAAGACGAATTCTCAACGAAAAATTAAATAGTTGGTATTTCAACAACAAACGAATTTTCAATAAAATAGGTGAACTTTCAACCAAAGAGTTGAATTTAAAAAAAAAATCAACGGAATAGTTACATTTTTAACCAAATAGTTGAACTTTTAACCTACAAAGATGAATTCTTAACCAAAACGACGAATTTTCAACAAAGAAAATTAATTTTCTACCAAAAAATGACAAATTTTCAACAAAATAAACCTATTTGCAAACAAATGATAACATAGATTTTCAACCAAATAGTTGAGTTTTCTACTAAAGACGATACATGTCCATCCAAAAATGGAAAAGTTACATTTTCAGTTAAAAAAATTAATTTTAGTAGAAAAACAAAATAGTTAAGTCTTCAACCAATATAAAAAATTTGAAGAAAAGTAGTTTAATTTTCGATCAAGTAGTTGAATTTTCAATTAGGAAGATTTTTAATTTCTACCAAAAAAGATAAATTTACTGAAAAAAATATGAATTTTCAACCAAAGCTGAAATAGTTAAATTTTCAGAAAAAAAATCATTTTAATGCAAAAAAATCATTCTTTTCGACAGAATACTTCAATTTTCAACAAACAAAATGAGTTTTTAACAAAGTAGTTCTACGTTCAACCAAAGGGTTGAATATTAAGCCCAAAAAGATGAATTTTTAATGACAAATTTAATAAATGAATTTTCGACTAAAAACGATAAATTTTCAACCTAAAGTGGAGTAGTTGAATTTTCTATTCAAAAAATTAATTTTCATACAAAAATAAAGTTTTTTCAACAAAATAGTCAGACAATAAGATGATTTTTTATTAAAGTTTTTTTAGATACCAACCAATTAATTGAATTTTTAATAAAGCGAATAAATTTTCTAATAAAAAATATATGAATTTACGACAAAAAAAAACGAATTTTCAATAAAATAGTTAAATTTTTAACCTTTAACCAAATAGTTTAACTTTTAACCTACAAAGATGAATTCTTAACAAAAACTACGAATTTTCATCAAAGAAAATTAATTTTCTACCAAAAAAGACAAATTTTCAACAAAATACACCAATTTACAGACAAATAATTTAATTTTTGACTAAAAATGATTAATTTCCAGTAAAATAAATTTGAACTAAATAGCTGAATTTTGAACCGAAGAGAGGAATTTTCTACTAAAAATGATGAATCTACCATTCTGCAACCGAAGAATGAATGTTTAATAAAGTAGGTCAACTTTTAACAAACAAGAAACAAATTTTCTAAAAAACAGTTGAATTTTCAATCCGAGATTATTAATTTTCTACCAAAGAGACGAATTTTTTAATCAAAAAGATGAATTTTCCACGAATAAAGATCTTCAGCCATAAAATTTCAACCAGATTTTCAACCAGAAAATATTAATTTTCAACAAAAAAGTTAATCTCTAACCCGAAAAATTGCAGTTTCAATCAATAAAGAGAAAATGTCCACCAACAGGATTAGTTTTATTCCAATAAAGAACAATTTTTAACTTAACAAAAAAGATTAAATTTCAGCAAAAAAAATGGGAAAGTTACATTTGTAGTTTAACGAATTAATTCTTCACTACAATTACAGTCGTCAGGATGAAGCAACTGTAAGAAAAGGAATAAAAATACAAGGCAAATAAATTACGAACTAAAATAATTAATAGTCCCAAACTTCATTTTCAAAATTCTCTAGCTTTGCCCCGACCAATTTTTTACTTGCTGTAACCATTAATAATCAAATAACATTTCGATAGTAGTTTCATGATTTTTCCTGTGATAAAATAAACAGTCTATTGGTAAAAAGGTAATTTCTTTTTGTTCAGAAGAGAAAAAGTTTCAAAAACTATTTTTTCTTTAAAAGAACAAAAATTCCAGACCAACGAGCAAAATTCAATGACTTTTCCAGGTTTTTTCCAGGTAAAAAAGAATTCCAGGACTTTTCCAGGTTTTAAAGGATTTCCAGGACACTAGACACCCTGAAATTTCACGATTATTGCACCAGTTAAAACTAATGTACTATTTAAAATATTTACGCCGCATTGCCATACATTTTAGTTTCCTGAATTCCTTCCGCTGTAAATCTTAAATCGAAATGGTCCAAAACGTAAGTGAAACACGACTATGAATGCCGAACGCGACAAAACTAAGTATAAATTCAACCCTATGTGAAGAATATCATATTTCATTGAAATTCACGTAGTGCACATAACAGTCGAAAACTCTTGCATAAACCAAAAGATAAAGATGGTAAATGCTTACCCGAGAGAACAATAGCAAATTATAAATCGCATCTTATGAAGCACGTGTATCGAATTTGCAATTTGTTTAGGATTCATGTTTTTGGCAAACACCATTATTACTAGCGTCGTTTTCAATGTTTTATCTTTTATCCTCAGCAATAATTTTCAGTCATTTTCCCGAAGGGCCATTCACTCTCGAATCAAGGAGTTTTATCGTTTGAAATCGGTATGAAATCAAATGCAACAAGCATAACACTTCGTTCAATCATTTGAAATCAGCGGAATCTGAGTGGATATTTCGAAAAAGATCCAATATTTTGAAATGAAGGAAAATTTAGTGAAATCAGCAGAAATCTCCTAAAATATTCCGAAATCGTAAGCGAGTCAGTAAGAGTTAACGCGAGCTGCGTGTAATCACGAGCAATCAAGCGAGGAATCAAGAGAGCAGTCATAGTGTAGTCAGTGCATTCAGCGTGCGACCCTTCCTTCGTCGCTATGGGATGGCGGTGAGCTCACTATAGCAGGGCCCTCTACAGTTTGTGTGCGCAGCGAGTGTGCGCGTTGCAACGCAATTTTTAAAACGTATAATATCTTCTGTTCTTATTTTTTGTTTAATATTTTTGCCTTATGTAGAAGTTTTTGTAAATCTACGAAAACACGTGTTTATTTTGGAGTGAGTCAAATGCACTCTTTTATAAAAAAACGTTGAATATATCAAGCCTGAGGTTTCTTTAGCTTGGACCAAATATACATTTTGTTATTTTTGTTTAATGAGAGAAAAAATTTCGTGGTGTTTAAAACGTTTGAAAATCGCCAAAAAATTCCAAATTTCTGAATCGCGAAACCAATTTTCTTCCAAAAAAGCATGATTATGACATGTTTCTTTGGTTCAAACTGGAAAAATTTCACATTCGACGTATTCACTAGTGAAAACTGAACATATGAAAAATTCGTCATAATTTTTGTACCAATAGCAGGGTGGCCGTTTTATGCCAGGTAAAAATTTCTTGGTCATTTCCCGGAGTTTCTCCGGTTCACAACAATTTCTGACGAGCTCTCGAAGCTAACAATGTTTTCATTTGAAGCTATATAAACTAAACTTCAAATTAAAACACTCAAAAAGGAACCGTTTTGAACTTTAAACTTTTAATATTAACGCTCAGCCGAGGGGTTAACAACTCGTGAAGTCAGGTGTACACCTTCAATGAAGTCACTGGCGTGAAGTCACTTGAATTCACATGAAGTCACTGAAATTAATTGAAGTCAGTGTACAATCCATCAGTCGAGTTGTGAACCCCTCGCGCTCAGCATTTTTTTATTTAGACTCTCAATAATCTACGCGTACCGACGTAAGCTTCTAAGACACATTGAATGAACAATCTCAAATTAAATGTTGTTAAACTGCAAAATTGAAAATTTTAAACTTTAATAAGTTTGACAGTTTGAAGATTAAAAAAATATAAATCCACGCTATCATATTCAATTCTCTAAATTGAAGAATAAATAAACCAATTTATGAATTTACAAAATGATATCATTTTCAGCAACTTAGTTGCAGAAACAATAAAAATTAAACGATTATCATTTCTTTTAACCTGAAAATTTTTTATAATAGAAAATAAATTAAATGTATTGCACGTCGTAAAAAATTAGTAATGGTTCAATTGTTAATCATACATCATAATCTGTATTTGTTTAAAAATCTTTTTAAATATTCTTTCAAAACTATTTTTTGTCAGAATAAAAAATGATTTTAAATTCTCCCAGGTATCTTAATATAATTGCTGTATTACCTTTAAACCTTTCAAAACCCGTAATATAATATAAAATTCTCAAAACTCCACATTTTGCTTGAACTTTTTTGGAATAAGTTAAAATTTCAAATTATTTTTGAAATTTTTACAAAACTTCTAATTACTAATGAAATTTACTCAAATTTTTTCTAAAATTATTTAAAATTCCTTAATATATATTAAAATATATATTAAAATTATACTATATTAAAATATATTATATATTAAAATATTGAAATATTATTATACATATTAAAATATATTATATTAAAATTATTTAAAATAGTTAAACTAATTGCCTTCGAATCTTTCAGATTTGTCTTTGACAATTTTGGAAATCCTTTAAAATTTTTAAAAATATTCTCTTGAAATTAATTATTCAGAATAAAGAATCATTTTCAATTTTCTTGGAAATCTTAATAATTTTTTTATCATTTTGAAACACTTTAAAGAGCTCAAAAATCTTCTGAATTTGTTGTTTAAGATCTTCAAAAATCTATACAGTTTTCAAGTCCTCTCAAGTTTTAAATTATTTAAAAATCATCTCAAAAATCTTAAATATCTCTTCAGCTTACTCGAATTTTTCTAAATTAACAAAAGTTTTATTTTTATTTAGTCATCAAAATTTTTTCTTTTTTTTTTTAATCTCTCGAAAGTTTTTCTAACCTAATACTTTTTAATTCCTTGATTGGTATCAAAAATTGATTTTGTAATCTTCAAAAATGTACATTTTGCTTAATGTTATTTCAAACCTTTTTGGGTTTTGAATCAATTTGGAATCTTTTTAAGACTTCTAAATATCTCATAAACTTACACGGATTTTTAAACATAATTGTTTAATTGTTATTTATATATTAAACTTCAACCATTAGACTCACAAATTAAAAAACTCGAAAATAGAACAATTACAATTGTGATATTCAAAGTTTAAGTTTAGTTGTCTGAAAATTTAACGATCCAAGACTCTGTATTTCAGACAATTAAGTTTCAAATTATTTAGTTTTGAATATAAACAGTCAAATATTGCTATATATTAAAAAACAGTTATTTTTTTTTAATTACAATTTTCTGAATTAAATTGGTTTTAAACCTAAATATTTTCGATGAATAGATTTTTCTCCTAAAAATTTCGAAAATTCCCGGTCAACAAAAAAAATTCACTGTCATTTCCCGGGTTTTTCCGGTCTCAAAAAATTCCCGTTCTCTTTCTGGTCTTCTTGGTTTCCCGTTCCAAATACAATCCTGAATAGATTTCTTTTATTTCAAAGTAAAAAAGGGAATAAAAATTCTTAAACGATTTCAAAACAATTTTTTTATCTTTTTTCGGTTGCGAGTTTGGATGCCAACTCACGAATTTTGTTCCGTCAGCTCAAATATTCGATGAAAAGTACTCCCAATGTTCAACATCAGAACGCAAAAGTTTATAAGCGGAAAGTGAATTTATCTTATGATTTATTCATATTTATTATGAATACTTATTTATTATAATCTGATGACTCATGATCTAGTCACAAAATTTTGAAATATCAAAGACTGTGAAGTATATGAAGCGTTATTCTCTAATGAATTTCATGTTATAAACAATATGTATTAGTGAAATAAAATGAATATATTTTCTTACCATGAATAAGTCAGGGTCAAAAAATTTTTTGCAGACCTTCCTCCATATCAGTACTTTATCATGATATATATGCAATTTAAGATGAAAATACTAAACTCTCGGGCACTAGAATTTTGGCAACAAATCAAATTTCGAATCCATACAATAAGCTTCAACTTTTCTGATTACATTTCTCTTGTCGATTTCTAACGTTTCGAATTGTCATTATGATTATACTGTCATTTTAAACATTTAAATTAGAAATAATTCAAGTTATTAACGTTGAGTTATTCAACTCTTAAAGTTTCTACCCTGCAAGAACATTGTAAACTTTTGAACAATTCAAATCAAAATTATTCAGTTTCAAGACGAAAGCGGTACAAAACTGAAATATAATAAAATTTCAATAAAATTAGAATTTATATTTTTTAGAATTCATGTACAATTTTCATTTACTCAAAAAAAAAATATATATATACATATATATTTGGTGTAAAGAAAGTTTAATAATGCTATTCTCCGTGGCATCCACGCTGGCTGCGCCGTCCCTGACGTCATATAGTGCAAGAGAGAGTGCGACCCGTGCGAGCAATCATCGAGCAGTCAGCGTGTAATCAGATGGAGTCAGACGGAGTCAGACGGAGTCAGACCGAGTCGAGAGCATTCAGTGCGAGTCTACAAGTCTAGATGGGAGTTGACAGGAGTCAATGGACAGTCAGGGCGTGCTGATTGAAATTAGTTACATGCCGCTATTGAAATTGTAGTTGGCTTACAAGAAAGAAGTAATCGTATGAAATCCTACGAAATCAGAAATGAAAGCATATGAAATCAAATGCAATCGTTGCCGAAAATTCGTCTGATTTCAGAGTGAATGGCCCCTCGCATTTTCCGCCATTTCCCGTTTCGCAAAAATCTTTTCTGGCCATTGAAATTAAAAACTTTCAATTTGTTGAGGCAGAAGATGTTTTTATTTGAAGTAATCAAAACTAAACTGCGAACAGAAAAAAGGCAAAAATTGAATTCTGATATTATGATCTCAACTAGCGTAAAAAAATTAAAGCTGGAAAAAATGTTAATTTTAAAAATTGTAATTCAATCGTTTAATAATTAATAATTCACCAAATTGAAACCTTATAATCTCAATGGGTTTAATTCTAACGGCTAAAAGAAAACTTTAGCTCACTATGAAACATTCAAAATGATAAAGTATCAATTTTGTACAATTTATTCATACAAATTGAATGTCTCTGCTTTCATTGCTACAAAAAAATTCCCGGTTCGAAAGATTTTTAAAATCCCTGAGATTTCAAGTCGGAATATATTGCATTTTCAAGAAAATAATTGAATTTCCAACCGACAGAAATGCAGTTTCAACCCAAAGAAGAATTTTCAACAAAAGAATTGAGGTTTTAAGTTAAAAAGTTTGATGTTTTAGAAAATAGTCGACTTTCCAACAAAATAATTGAATTTCTAACCAAGTAGATAAATTAACAAGACAAAAAGACGAGCCTTATAAAAGCAGTTGAATTGTGAACATGAAAAGGTAAATTTTCAACAACAAATATAATTTTCAAGTCTGAAAGATGAATTACCAACTAATAAAGATAAACTTTTACCAAATAGTTAAATGTTAAACAAAAATAATTCTTCAGCAAACTGTTGCATTTATAACCCAATAGTTGGAGATTTAAGAAAAAGAGAAAAATTTTCAACAAAGTAGTTGAATTCTTTACCAACTAGTTGAATTTTCAGGCTAAAAGAGGAATTTTTAAAATACAGTTGAATTTTCGACTGGAAACTTAATTTTAAACCAAGAAAGATGAATTTTCAACCAAAAAGCATAACTTTTCTACCATAAAAGATTAATTTTCTGTCCAGAGAGAAAAACTGTTATCTAAAAAGATAAACATTCAACAGAAATATTGAATTTTCGAACGAAAAAATATGGCTTTTGAATTAAATAATCGAATTTTTAGCCAAGTATTTGAATTCTCCACCTACAAAGACTAATTTTCAAACAAAAAAGATTAGAATTCAATCACAAACAGTCAAATTTTCAACCAAATATTTGAATTTTCGAACCCAAAAGACGTATTTTTTAGAAGACAGTTGAATTTTCAACAAATAGAATTTTCAAGCCAAAAGGACGAATTATTTAGGAGACAGTTTGTATTTTCGACAAAAAAGTTAATTGTCAACCAAAAAAGATGTCTTTTCTCGCATAAAAGATGAATATTCTATCCAAGCAGAAGAATTTTCTACCAAAATAGTTGAATTTTCAACCAAGAAACATGACTTTTCAACACAATAATTGAATTTTCAAACAAGAAGCATGACTTTTTAACAAAATATTTGAATTTTTAAACAAAAAGAATCAACTTTCATCCAAAAATAGGGAATTAGGGAAGAAGTTTGGAGCACGTCACTAAAATGTAATACATTGGCTTCTCTTACTCACTAAATATTTTTACAGATACTTTTTATATTGAAGACGTTTTATTATGCGTTGCTGTTGAAATAAAAATTGAATATTATTTTATAAAATTTTAATTTTTTGATTGTAGGTTAAACAAAATTGCCTGTTTTTAAGCCAGATTATTATATTAAAGTTTAATTGAAGGTATAATAATTTTCGAAAGCTATTTATTTTTTAATGGCTGAATTTTGTAATTTATGTTTTGAAAATGTTCGAAACATTAGGGTACATTAAGGAGCAGCAAAAAGTATGGTCTGCTGAAAAATATTCAACCATCTTGAGAAAAGCGATGAAAAAGCTTTGAGGAGCTTATTCCATTTCCTGTGATTTGTATAAGGGTAAGATCAAAGGCGGTTTAAACTAAGATATTAAATACTTTATGAACTTCATCGCCTTACAATTCAACTGAAATTCTTTTTCATTTATTTTTGTTATGAATGTATGTTTTTAAAGATTCTGAAAAAGAAGCCTTTCAACAATTTTGAAAGAATTCGAGAGAATACAAATTTTTTCATAAGATTTCCGTAAAAATTTTGATCACGTTTTATTTAAAAAAATTAATTTTTGAGAGAAAATTGAAAAATATTTCAAAACATTTCAAATGTCTCCCTAAAATTTTAAAGAAGTGTATAGAAGGTTTTAAAGCAATATTTGTCAAAAATGGTGTTAAGTTTAAGAAATATTTTGATATTTTGAAAAGATTAAAATTTATTTCAAGTCTTGTGACGATTAAAAAAAATAAATTTAATTTATATTATGAAGATTTCGAAAAAAGGAGCCTTTCAAGAATTATGAAAGGTTACACAAGAATAGCATAGTTTTCTTTAGATTTCGAAGAAACTTTGACATCATTTTTTTATTTAAGAAAATTAATTTGAAGCGAATATTGAAAAATATTTCAAAACACTTCAAAAGGTTTCCAAAACTGTCGAAAAAAATCTGGAAGATTTTAGGCAATTTTTTTTAATTTTGCCCGGTTATTTGAATACATAAGAAAAAATTTGAATAATTTTAAAAGATGGTTCAGAAGATTTGAAAAGATTGCAAAATAATTTGAAATTCGAAAGTATTTCAAAGAATTGAAAACAAAATGTAGACTTATGATGATTTCGACAAAAATATCAGAAGCCTTTTAAGAATTTGGAAGGCTTTAAGCGAATAAACGAATAAACAAGTATCTTTTAAACTACGCAGTGTCGCGTCGTCCCGAGATTCGGGATGACCAGTGCGATATTTTTCATAAACTTTGCTAGTCGTCCCGAATTTTCGGGTGGGGGGGGGGGGCGGGAAGGCACCCCTGTGACTGGCCATAGAAATAATGTTGGTAAAACACCTACCCCTTTTCCAAGGTATCGTGGGGCGGGAAGGCATCCCTGTGACTCGATTTTTTCATCTGAATTCTTCAAATATGTTTTTGTATTTTATAAAGAAGCATAATAAAATTATATATACAATTTTTAAAATAAACAGATAATACTGAAAAACTTGGTGATGTTAGTTTCTTGAAAAACCAATCAGACCAAAACTTTATACCTGATTTATCCAGAAAAATGAATAAGAAAGAACATAATGATTCTAAACATGATGCTGACTATGGCATTGTTAACGTGACGACACTGACAACTATGACTAAAAAGGTATCCGTCCTGTGTTCAAACAAAAATAGAAAGAAGAAGGGAAGTCGTAGAAAAAGAGGTGGGTTGTTGGAACGAGCATGGAGCATGTTTTCATGTTCGAAACAAAGAAGCTCGATGACAAAACGTGCATGGTTTCAATGCTAGCACGAGGAAAATACAAGAAGTAATATCGCTACCCAAGCCCGAGGGCCTCCGAGGATGCTTGTAATGTGGCCTTTCGCCCGAGGCGATGTAGGCAAGCACTCAGTCCTATACCAATGTTCCCAGCTGGATTATTAGGACCACCTTATTAAATACACGTATTTTACTCACAATTCACAATTCGCGTGGCGCAAAATCAAAGCCCAATGTTGTTCGATTCTACCAGAAATGCAATTCTCACCCTCCGCATTTATTATACATTCACGTGGGTAATTTTCTGCATATACGACCTCATTTTTCTTGCTTGTATCGGGGTCGGCCTTATAATTGGCACGGTTTCATGGATCGAGAAATTTCTGTGAAATGAACTTGCCGATCTCAAAAGAGCCTTCGGGTGGGGTCACTCAAATTTCTCTTTGGATGAGATGAAAGCGATAGAAGTGATTTTTAACTAGTTTTTTATTTGTCTTTCATTTTAAGCAGTCCAGTCGAAAAAATCGAGGTTCAAATTTATAAGTATGTTATAATACGATTGTATGAGCATTTAACCATTTTTTCAAATAGGGAATTATTGTTCAGCAATTTATTTTAGTGCGAAAACAGACTCACCAAAAGTTTGTAAAAAAACTGAACGAAGATCACTTCACAGGGATTAGAGAGGATTAAAAATCCATTTTCAGGTAAAAAAGGGAATCAAAAGGGGATTGAAATTATTATTGAAGCCTGTTTATATCATATGGGTATATCGTGTACATTGAACGAAAGTGCGCGTTTTCTTTAGCAAGTTTCCTGACCATTTTTCTGTTTCACATTTTTTTAGCTAGCTTTGTAAAATCTGTTAAAAAATCCAGCACACACTACTGATAAAAATACATCACGAAAAAAATCGAGAAGGTCAAAGATTGAAAAATAGATAAACAACAGAACTGAAAAATGTTCATGTTTAATCTTTTTATAATGTATTTTTATCAGTAAATAGATTTTAATTCCTTGTGCTCATGAATTTTTTTCTAGTGTATTCTTTTCAGCATAGAACCCTGGTTTGTTAAAAGCATTTTTCTAAAAACTTTGCTAAAATCAAATAATTAGAAAATAACAAACAGTGAATATTTATAAAACGTACCTATTTCTGTTTTTGTTTAGTCAGACGTTTAAATTTGTTTCTACTGTACTTTGATCTGTCGAAAACTAATCGATTTCCAAAATTTTCTTTTCTATAATCACAAATAACATACTATTCTCTGATACGCCGTTTTTTTCAGAATTCCCATTTATTTATCGCAGGCTTCGCAGTGTTTACATTTAAATGTGAAATGAATTAATAGAACCCAATATGAAAATCCAACTATTTTTGGTTGAAAGGTTGACTGCGTTGACAAGTCTAGTATTATATTTTTGGTAGAGACTTTGTCAGCTTTGGTTAACAATTTTATTATTTGGTTGAAAATTTGATTATTTTGTTGAATGTTCAGCAACTTTGATGAAAAATAATCTTTTTTGACAGAAAATTCGACTGCTTTGTAGAAAATTGTTCTTTTTTGCTTGAAAATTTAACAATTTGGTTAACTTTTTTTTCATGACTGAAAAGTCTTTTTTTCGTTGAAAAGTCATCTTTTTGGTTGACGATTCAACTTATTACATTGGGCTCCCGCTTTACCGCAGTTTACGGTTCGGCATTATAAAAAGCCACAGGCAAGAAGGAAAAGAAGAACGGTTTGGAGAGACCCGACTTACCGGGAAGGCCATTGAGGGTACCCCGAAACGCTCGGTCAAGCCGGACCCCAGTGTAATTTTTGAAAATTCGTCTTTTTTACGAATTCAACTGTTTTTAATTTAAAACTCAAATCTTTTCTGAATAAAATGTCAACTAATATGTTTTGTGGTAATATTTTTTGTTTTGCTTGAAAAGTAAAATACTTGGTTGAAAGTTGAAATAATTTGTTAAAAGTTCATTTTTTTCGTTGAAGATTGACTACGTTAGTTAAAGATTCATCTCTTTGGTTGAAAATGTACATATTTTATTGAAAATTTATCTTTTTTTTTTTTTTTTTTTTTTTTTTTTTTTTTTTTTTAAATTCAACATTTTTTTGGAAAACTGATCCATTTTTATTTAAAATTCAACGGTTTTGTTGAAAATTCCTCTTTGTTACAAATTAATCTCCTTGGTTGAAAAAATCTATTTAAAGCGTTTCAAATTGACTTTAATATTATATAAACATTAATTTAATTTATAAGAATCGATACCTTACAAAAAAGTGAAAAAGGGAAAATTAGGTCCAAATTCACGATTGTAGGTCTTTTTTAGAATTTTTAAAATTTAAAGAGATAAAAAGGGGATTAGGTAAAAAAGGGGTCGGACTGTGACGCCCGTTAATATCATGATCCTACGCATAAGGGTTGTAACTTAAATTTAGAAAACGCACCTGGGAGTATATCTATATCTCTTTATAATTACTTCAACTATTTCATTATACTGAAACAGCATTACATTTAATTTAACATTCGTTTATATTTTATTTCCTCAATTAATTTAGAGAATAGTAGCAGGGTAAAATACTGCAAGAGCTTTATTTCATATGTCGTAGTTTGGGTAAGGCAAGCTTAACTGAAGGCAAAACAGAGGGTGTATATTCAATTCCAAAGACATTAGTTACACAAGGCACACAAGCATTATGATATCCGAGAAAGCATAATATTATGACAACTGACTATGTTATTGTATTCCAGATGAATACAGAAAGCTCATCTTTAGAATCGTATACTGAAATTAGAACGTTTGAAGTAATAAAAATTAAGAAACAGTTTAAAAATTCCAAAGAATTTGCCTAACTACCCCGGTCAATAATAGTGTTTTATTTAACAAAATAGATTGTTTTAGTATTAAAAACTTTGCAGCGGTTTTCCCGGATCGTCCGCAAAGTAGCTAAAAAGTCACGAATGTGCTATTTGCCGTGAACTTCTTGAAGAATCGACAGAGGCTTCAAAAGTTTCTGGAGAATTGAACTTTCCCTCAGGCTCTCTTCACCTCGGATAGGTAACTGAGATGAGTTGCGATAATGGTGAGAATTACGTTCGCCAAGTTTTAGGATCGAGAAAATGGGCCAATGCATCGCCTTACTACAAGCAATGAAAATCCCAAGCTCAACGATTGTCACGGCAATCATAACCTGCATCCCATCACGAGCAGACAAATCCCCAAGCTGCTCGAGTCATCTTCAGCGTCGAAACGCTAATTTCAAACTGCAACCAACACCACTCAAGATGTACCTAACTTAATCGATAACGCATAAGAACTTGCACCGTTTGGCAGAAACTAGTGGAACGTGAAATTGCTGACCGTAAAGACCAGACATATCAAATTTATGGATTGCTTGATGCCATGCCAAATTCCATTTATCGACTGAGTTCTATCTAAGATCAAACGCGATTTTACAGTATCGAATTTCAATAAGAGAAGACTGAAGCTACTTAAACAAATCAAAAAAAACTTTTTAACTATAGCATTCAGGAGGATGAAGACACCTAAAAACTAACAATTGAAAAAATGTAATGACTTTTCGCAGGATTTTTAATATAATTATAATTGTCTCTAATGAGCCGGAAAGTACGTAGTTTTAAAATCTGATTTTGATTTATGAATTTTTTCATGCCCTAATTTCGGTCCATAAAAATATTCATGAGAAAGCAGATTTCATTCCGATCTTGAATGAGATATATATATATATTTTTTTTAATCGTTGGAAAGCTTGTTAAATTCCGCGTGAAATGTAGATTAAAATTTTTTTTTTTTGAAAACAGGGGTCCATTAAACATAAGTTATTACCGAGAGAACATTTATAAAAAGCTGGAAAAATTGGAGAGACGTTTAGGACCTCCAAAAACATAAAAAACATTCCATACAGGAAAATATAAAAGCGAAGAAAATAAGAAATTTTTCAAGCACATGTTGCTAACGCCAGAATTGAAGGCTTTCATCTACCGGCTCCAATTTCCATTTCCATAATTTTGTTTTTCGACCCACTCTAACCATTAACCAGGGTGGCCACAAAACTTCATTTTCAAAATCCCCTTACTTTTCCCTACTTTAATATATAATCTTTTATGAATTGCATGGCATCCTAATTTACTTGGAAAAGTGACCGATTTAAGCCAAAAAAGTAATCAAAAGTGACTAATATCTAACCTAAAAAGTGACTAAAAGTGATTTTTCGTGTATTAATAATATGCCTACTATTTTACTAAATGTAAAAGAATTCGATTTATGAAACTTCAAACTAATTTAAATTAAATTCAAATGAATTGTAACAAATTAAAAAAAATTCCAATTATTTCATTAAAATTGGATTAAATTTAAAGGAATTTAAGAGAAATGAGAAGAATTCAATGAAAGTCATGAAAATGAAAGGTAAATAAAAAAAATGCAAATAAATTGAAAACAATACTAAAAAATATCAAAGAATTCAGAAATCTAAAACAAATTTTTTAAAATTGACGGAAATTCAAAAGAATGTTATTAAATGCCTAAGAATTCAACGTGCGTCTAAACGAATTTAGGATAAATTAAACAAAATCTTTAAAAAATCCATTGATTTCACTGGATGTAAATTGAAAACATTTAGGGAATTCAAATGAATTTAAAAGAAATTAGCATACATTATTAAGAATTTAGGGTGAATTCCAAATGAATTGCCAAAAATATAAAAAAATCTCTCAAATCTTTGAAAACCTACGAAATCCCTCACTTTTTGTGAATAAATTCTCTGAAATTTTATTAAATCTGATATTTCCTGAAATACTGCAAAAATTATTTAAATACCTTGAGAGCTCTTAAAATCCCTTAAAATCAATAAAATCCTCAGAAATCTGATAAAATCCCTAGGAATCTTTTAACATATCATAAAACCCTATAAGTCCCGTAAAATCGTTACGCATATTCAGAAATACTAGAAAATTCTTCACAACCGCATGAAAATTGGTCTAAATCTCTTAAAATTATTAAAACGTTGTGGCTTATTTAGCCCGCTAGCGGTACGAATAGCGATTGCACCTCGCTATGGCTATTTGTACCGCTAGCGGGAGGAATAACGTGGGTATCTTATTTAGCCCGCTAATTGTATGAATGATTGAATGGTAAGGGTGTGTTGTTCAGACCGCTAGTGGGATGAAAAATGAAAGTATATTTATTTAACTAACTAATTTTAGTCAGACCATGCCCATTAGGAAATCGAAATGATGGTGTCATTGAATCGTATTGAGGTAAATGTGGGTAAATATCATTGCTTGCTACATAACCTCAATTTCTGAGCTGACAGGCACAGGCTTGACAGACTTATGTTTCGGCGGGAAATTTAATATTATTTGTCAGTGAAGATCAACACAATTACTTTCTACAATTTTTTTTTCGATAAGGTATTTCGCATTCGAGTAAAATATTTTTTACCACTAGTCTTAACCCTAATTATGATGAAAATAGTGATAAGCGAGATGAGGACAAGTAATTTGATTTTTGATTTATTGTTTAAATATTTACTAATAAAATTTTTTATTGATCTGGCTAGCCGGATGAGAGCAGTATTTATTCAACTTGCTAATTTTATTCAGTGATCAAGGAATCGAAATGATGGTGTTATGGAATGATATTGAATTGAAGCAAAATTGAAGTCATGAATTCTGAGCTGACATTTGACAGGTCTGACAGGTGCGACAGGTGAAAATCAGTGAAAATCAACACGCAATTACTTTCTACAATTTTTTTTGGATAAGGTATTTCGCATTCGAGTAAAATATTTTTTACCACTAGTCTTAACCCTAATTATGATGGAAATCGTTATAAGAGAGATGAAGACGAGTACTCTGATTTTTTATTTATTTTTTAAATGTTTAATAATGAAATTTCTCATTCTTATGCTCCACTGCCTTTGCTCCTGTTATTAACAACTTCTGTTCAGATGACAATCCACTCTCGTGTCAAATAGATCACTTTAAAATAAAAATCAGTTAGAGTTTTCAAAAATGTGTCAAACAACGAACGAGAATCTTGATGATTCCAGTGGAGATAAGTAAATATATATTCAATAATTAATTATTAATATGATTATACACAAAATTGTGCTTGCTGCTCTGAAATTTTAGCAGAAGATAAGGCATCTGTTAGATGTTAGTTTTTAGATTTTAGTTAGATCTTGGTTTGAATTTTCTTGCATGAACCTTAAAAGATTTCCAAAAACTAAAACATGGTTCTGTAAGAAATGTAAATGCAAATGAAATATCTAAAAATATTTTCAATTCGAAACCTAATTAAGGAGTTTTTTTCAAATGACTTGGGATTGAATTGGGATTGGTGTTAAAAGTATTGTACTGAACAGCAATCAATTTGATACGTCACACCGTGTAGCCAAAAGCTCTTTTTGTGGACAAAAGTCTGTCCACAACCCAATTTTCAATGGATTTTTACGTTTCCTTTTAATGATTGGCAAGACATTCATTGTTGATTCCACAAAGAAAATTAATACTTTTCATAGAAAAATGGACAAAATGTTCATTTATTTATAAAAATTGTTAAAAAAATAATATTTTATATCAGTTTGAACAAAATTGCATCTATGAGTCACTAACGATACATTTTTAGTAGGTTCCGCAAAAAAGTTAGCCCTATTCATTGAATAATATTGAAATTGTGAATTTGTTTATATATATTGTTCAAATAATTACCAGTTGTTGTTAATTAGAAGAAAATGACAGCAAGGAGTCATTGGCAAGACATTTTTGGTCGATTCTCCAAAAAAATGGAGCTTATTCATTGTGAAATACAAAAACTATGTATTTGTTTATAGAAATTGTTTGAATAATTGCCAAACAGCATATATTTTAGAATCATCATATACAGGCATAAATTTCTTTTATATTCTATATAAAAACCACGAAGGAATAGTAAGGAGTGGTATCACCCTATGTGTTTGGTGAGCAGAGGTGGAACAAGTGACGTCCAAGAATTCGTTAATGCTTGCTACGAATGAAAACTCGTACGCTCCCCCGTGCACATGCGCAGAGCTGTTTTCGCAGTCACATGTTATACCCACTCAATGTTACCTTTTTACATCTCGATGCACATGTCGGTTATGTTCGTTTGTTTATGTTCGTTCAATACACAAGTTCGAAACTTCAAACGCGTGTTGACATCGATGGCATGGCAACCGCCAGTGCGCATGTGAACGGGGCAGCATAAGAGTTTTCATTCGTAGCTAGCATTAACGAATTATTGGACGTCGCTCGTCCCACTCCCCACTTACAGGGATACTACTCCTTACTATTCCTTCGTGATAAAAACCAAATTTCACAGAACTAATCATTGCGAATCACAAAAAATGGCTTTCGTTCATTAATTTGTTATAAACATTAAAAACAATTGTTTTGCTCATGATAACCTACTGAAAACTATTGCTAGATAGTAATTACACTGACTTACGCTCTACTTCAGTCAATTCGCAGATATTGAAAACAGATTTTAAAAAAGTACATCGGAAGAGTTAGGATTGAAATATTGTTTACTTTGTTGTTAAATACAACATTTTGCTTTAACCAAATCAAAATTTCCGCACCGACTTGATATACCCGAAAGCCCTACGGTCATTAAGAAAAAACGTCAAAATCCATTGAAAGTTGGGTAAAATTTAAAAAATGAAATGCTGTAAAATTTGTTTGAAAATGCTTTGGAAATTCTTGTCTTGTACCAAGACAAGAATTTTTTCTGTTCAAACAATTTTTGTGTAATTAACCGTTTTCCACTTAAAGCGTTCTAACCTGTAATGGGTAAATTGTACAAAAAGTGTATTGGGCAAAAAGTTTTGTCTTGTTTCAGACTTTCCAAAACCTATGTTACAGATTTTTTGTTTATAATTACGGTATGTATTAAGAAAGTCGGTTTAAACCATTAAAGACCACATTTTAGAAAAAATGCCATGAATATTCATAATCAGGGGGCCTTTCTCGATATGTTAAGCTAAATTTACCCTCTCAGTGCTAACAGAAGTGTTAGTGGCGGCTGGATTATATAATTGGTAAAAAAATTGTCACCGATTTGTAAATATTCTTGTATAAAATTAATTTAAATGTACACCCACTCAATTTGAGGTACCTTATAAGTTTCCAACATAGACTGCAATGTAAATAAAGCTTTATTATACATGAAATTGAATTTCAGACCTTAACTTTTCTTTTCGACCCATATGTACCTCCCTGTGATTCAGATATTTTTGTTTAAATAAACTTGTCCTATATTTATTATTTTTGTAAATAAAAAGCCTCAAAACCTCCACTGAAAGAATTATTTATATATGCGAAAATTTCACCTGGTTAATGAGAAATGTAATTATTAAACATTTAAAAAATAAATAAAAAATCAGAGTACTCGTCTTTATCTCTCTTACAACTATTTCCATCATAATTAGGGTTAAGACTAGTGGTAAAAAATATTTTGCTCGAATGCGAAATACCTTATCCAAAAAAAAATTGTAGAAAGTAATTGTGTTGATTTTCACTGACAAATAATATTACATTTCCCGCCGAAACACAAGTCTGTCAAGCCTGTGCCTGTCAGCTCAGAAATTGAGGTTATGTAGCAAGCAATGATATTTACCCACATTTACCTCAATACGATTCAATGACACCATCATTTCGATTTCCTAATGGGCATGGTCTGACTAAAATTAGTTAGTTAAATAAATATACTTTCATTTTTCATCCCACTAGTGGTCTGAACAACATACCCTTACCATTCAATCATTCATACAATTAGCGGGCTAAATAAGATACCCACGTTATTCCTCCCGCTAGCGGTACAAATAGCCATAGCGAGGTGCAATCGTACCGCTAGCGGGCTAAATAAGATACCCATACTATTTGTACCGCTAGCGGTACAAATAGCCACAACGTTATTAAAACCCTTGGAAATCCCTTGAAATTCTTGTAATCTCTTGAAACTGCCATGATATATAAAAATACCCCCAAATATTTATTATCCTTTAGAATTCTATTAAAATATTGAAATCAATTGACAACGCTTTTGAATCTTATAAAAACACCAAAATATTTCAAATCCATGAAAATCCCTTAAAATTATTAAAATCAATTGAAAATTCCTTTGAATCTTTTAAAGTAGCCTAAGATATTTTAAACCCTCAACATTTGCTGATATCCCTTGAAACTTTTCAAAGCTCTTGAAAATTCCTCGAAATTTTTAAAAATACCGTTAAAAATTCAAAAATCCTTAGAAATCCCTCAATTATGAATACATTCTTTTCAAATCTATTAAAATATTCTAAAATCCCGTCAAATTCTATGAAATCTGATATTTTCTGAAATTCTAGAAAATTAATTAAACACTCGGGTATCTTATAAAATCCCTTGAAATCTTTTGAAATATCCTAAAACCTTATAGATCCTAAAAAATCGTTTCATACCTTCAAAAATTCTTAGAAATTCTTTAAATCCCCATGGAAATTTTTTTAACTTCTTAAAATCATTCAAATCCGTCAAGATCCTATGTCAATTTTTTAATCCATCAAAATTCCTAGGAAGTTTTAAAAATAGCCGAAAATGTTTTAACGCCTTTGGAACACATTAAAAATATTGAAATCTATTGAAAATTCCACGGTATTTTAAAAAATACGCTAAAATATTTACAATCCTTTCAAACATTTTGAAATCCCTTGAAACTTTTTAAAGCTCTTGAAAATTCTATGGAATTTGTTTAAATGCCTTAAATCTCTAAAATGCTTTGAAATGTGTTCAAAAATTTTATTTTAAAAAGTGATTATAGTGACTTCATCTTGAGAAAGTGATTGAAAGGTGATTACAGAAAAAAGTCACTTAAATGGTATTTGTTTCCCTGACCTGCAGCGATCCTGATTAACCTAAATATTATGAAAAGAGAACATTTAAAACCAGTCGCTCACACATTACAAAACTTTTCTATCGAAGAAAATCTGGTTTTTCCAGCTTGAAATTGAAAGTTCTCAATTCCAGTAGCGATTAAGGGCATGCTCTCCGGTGATCACGTGACCAAAACAGTCCTTTTGGTTGTGAAACTTTTTTTGGTGTTCACCATGTCCAAACGCAATGATGTATTGCTCTCAAAATTTGGAATAAAGATAATGAGTCAATAAATTGCGTTTGTATATTTAGTTTCAGTAATAATTTTGAAAAAAATTTTCCATGTAAAAAATAAATGTGGAAAATTTCATAACCGAGCTTGGTTATGTGATCTCTACTTTACCGACGTTGAAATGCTCCAACAATAAAATGACAGGTTAGGTGTGTGCAGATACTTATTTTTTTATTTGCAATGAATGTGCAAGTGTTATTGTTTATATTATTTTTTTGAATGTTCAGACGACTTAATCCAAAATTTGTGTCAGTTATCAACATACGTGAATCAGAAAATCTGAAATGCATCAAACCAAAAATTACCTGCACGTGCTGCAACTCGAATGGTATTCTATCAATTTATAAATGAAATTTCCTTGAAATTATAAACATATTGATGTGTACAAACGTTCTCTAGTGCTTTTTATTCAATCTTTCAAATTCTAAACACGATATTTCAATCCGTGTGGACGTAGTGAGCACCAAAAAAAATGAAAATATTTTTACACATTTATTTTTTACATGAAATTTTTTTTCAAAATTATTACCATTCACATTCGTTGCACATTCGTTGCAACGTTATCGTGCACATTCGTTGCAACGTTATCGTGCACATTCGTTGCAAATCAAAAAATATGTATCTGCACACACCTAACCTGTCATTATTGTTGGAGCATTTCAACGTCGGTAAAGTAGAGATCACATAACCAAACTCGGTTATGAAATTTTCCACATTTATTTTTTACATGGAAAGTTTTTTTCAAAATTATTACTGAAACTAAATATACAAACGCAATTTATTGTCTCATTTTCTATATTCCAAATTTTGAGAGCAATACATCATTGCGTTTAGACATGGTGAACACCAAAAAAAGTTTCATAACCAAGGACTGTTTTGGTCACGTGATCACCGGAGAGCATGCCCTTAATGCGGAAAAAATTAATGATTTGAAAAATCTTGATGTAGTCGATACACGAAGAATTTCGTTTCACCTTTCCGGAAATGGAATTTAGAGGTGCAATCGGTGGAGCAACGTCACTCTTAAGCGAATTTTTCCACGATGTGGCGTGAGAGGCGTATAAAAGGATGTGAGTGCAGCAGTCCAAGAAATCTAGGATATATTGGTTTCCGTGGTTAACGCCACCCGGCTCGGTAGAAATTTGTACTTTTACTTCTTTTTCCTTTAGCAATTTCTTTCAACGTTCAAGTTAGCAACCGAGCACACAAAGAACAATACCAAATAGAGACAAAATAATGTATAGACAGAAGTCTGGCTTAAGTAACATGAAGGAAAAGCCAAACATGAACAAAGCATACTATTCACGTGCAAATATAATTGACGCAAACCAAAAGCAGACAATATACAATACTGTGAACAATGTAGAAGACAGTCTGCTCCTTTGACCTCAAATTTTCAATACTTCTTGTTTGATGGGTTGAGTAATAGGCTAGTAATAGTGAAATTCAGTTCTACATTCAGGGTGTCTACTCAAATCCTGAAGGAAAATTCCCTGATTCCAGGTTTTTTCCAGGTACTTCTAGGTTTTGTCAGGTATAATTCTTCGTGAAAAATTCGTATTTTTAAATTGAAATATCCACAATTTGGTGGAACATTGGTTAAAAATTTTGGTTTAAAAATACATCTCTTTTGGTAGAAATTTCATCTTTTCTGGTTAGAAATGAGACTGTTATAAATTTAATCTATTTTGGCTGAGGATTCAACTACATTGTTCAAAATTCATATATTTCGTTGAAAATGAACTCTTTTGTTGAAAATTCATACATTCGGGTTAAAAATGCAACCGTTTTGTAGCAAATTCGTCTTTTTGGATTGATATTCTAACAGTTTGAAAAAAAAATTCAACTATTAGAGTGAAAATTCAACTTCTAGGTTCAAAATGAATTTATTTGTCGAAAATTCATAATTTCGGGTTGAAAATTCAATCGTTCTGAAGAAAATTTCGCCTTTTTGGATTAAAATTTCAACAGTTCGTTAGAAAATTCTATTTTATCTTTTTTTGGTTAAAAATGCCACTTTTAAGTAGAATATTAATCTGTTTTTATTGCAAATTCAACTATTTGGTTGAAAATACCTTTTTTGAAAATCATATTTTTGGGTTGAATATTCAATTGTTTTGTGGACAGATTTTTTTTTTTTTTGCTTCAAATTTGAACCGTTCGGTAGAAATTTTGACTAATTGCTTGTAAATTCAACACCTTGCTTGAAAACTAACTCTTTGTTTGAAATTTTGTCTTCTTTAGTACAAAATTCAACTCTATGGTTGAGAATGTATGTACTGTTTTTGAAAATTCATTACTTTTGGTAGAAACTTATTCTTTTCGGGGTAAAAATGCAACTGTTCGATTCAATATAACCGTCTTTGATTTTATATTTAAATCCTCTTTGGGTGAACTATCAACTAATACATTTTTTCAGAATTCATACTTCTTGGTTATAAATTGAATTATTTGGTTACAAATGGATCTACTTTGATAAAAATGAATTATTTTTTTAATTCATCATTCAAGTTAAAAAGGGAAGTATTAGGTTCAAAATTTTTTGTTTTTGTTGATGAATTCAACTGTTTTTAATTGAAAATTTGAATATTTTTTTGTGTGGAAATAACAAAAATTATATTTCTGATTGAAAATTCATATTTTTCGGTAGAAAATTAATCTTGTGTTTAATTTAATTAATGAACGTGTTGAATTTAGGAGGTGTTGACAAATACTTTGAATAAAATATATTTTCCTGAGATTAGTGAAAATGATACAAAGAAGATTGATTTAAATTATTATCAATCCAGTAGTTTAAAAGTTATTTTTCCAAATGAAAAAACATTGTTATTCAATTCTATAATAAACTTTTGAAAAATTGTAGCTCACTCAAAAAAATTCCTTGACTTCCAGGTTTTGTCAATTATATAAAAATTCCCTGACAACTCCAGGTTTTCCAGGTGAGTAAACACCCTGATATTCTTTGTATAAGACATCTAATAATAAAGGAGTGTTGAAAGGTTTTTTTGTAATCAGAAATAATTCATTCTCTTAAAGATGTCCCTGATAGTTAAAAATCGATGGTTCGGCTTCTAAATTGAAGCATCAAATCTTAAGAGGTGTGAGAATGATATTAGCAGGACTAATGACCGATTCAATTAGAATTGGTTGAATATTAACGTGTTTAAGTTCCTGATAAACTAATCAGCTTCCCAGCTTCATCAGTTGATTGACTAATCAAACAAGTTACTATTGGTCTTGATGTAATTGACAACTAAATATCAACAATGTGGTGTCTCCACATCTTCACTAGGTACTTCCTCCTTTTATCACTAAGTTTTAATCGGCCCCGTCTATTGGCAACTAAAATTATATTTGCTTCCTGCAGACTATAAAATTCGATATTCATCATTTATTGAGTTTATATCTTAGAAATGTTACCACTATCTCTGCTGGAAGCTAATTTAATTAATTAATCCTTTAATCAGTTTATTTTTTCGCAATTAGAAGTCTAAACCTCATTATTGTAGGGGTTTGAGAATATTCTTTAGTGTCTTTCCTATAGAATTATAATTTTTTCAGTGAGTAACATTTGAAGGGTAGAAATGCAAAAGGAGTCAAGCGCCAAATTTTCGAAATCGGGTTTATTAGCTCAAAAAATCAGAGAAATTCTATTACACAAGCCTGCCAAAGGATTTTTTTGGGGCATCATTTTTCAAAATTTGTGTTCTTGTGTTCACAGTCCGAGAAGCTTTTCTAACCACAAAGTAAAAAACCAAATTTCATTTTTCTCGACAATGGCTAATTATTTTTAATTACTATTGGGTCCCTTCCGTTCAGCACTGAATAACCTGAAACCCAATTCCTCATTTTTTGGAAATATGCAAAATTATTATTGCTATCGTCATTATTTTGAAGTTGAAGTGTCAGTTTTACACCATTTCGAAGTCATAATTGGATTTTCAAATTTCGCGAAACTGCATGATTTTTTTTAAACAAACTTTTTGGAAATCAATTCGTCCATTCAATAGCTAGAATTCAAATTTTTAGTTTATTCTTAAACTGCAAATTGACTCCACGATGAACGTTGAAAGATGTTAAAAGTCGATACGGACCCAAAATCTAACCTCGAAACGTCACCTATTTCATTCAATTTCTCGAAACCGGATAGCTTTTCGTGAATAAACTTTTTTACTTCGATTGAGCATAAAATTATTTGAAAAGTACTTTCTTATTTTTTTCTTAAATGGTCCCGCTGAATTTACAACATGTTTTTAGTCTCTCCTGAAAAAAGTGAAAAATGGCGCTTGACTCCTTTTGCATTTCTACCCTTCATTTCAAGCCAAAAATAGCACTACAATTATGATAATTCTCTAATTAAGTATATCACTTATCTTAATCTTTTTGACTTAATTTTAATCTATCCATTTTTGAAACTTTAATTAAAGAATTTTGTACTATTTTGACATGACCTTTATACATTTTTTCTAAATATAAATCACAGACACAAAACTCAATCTAGTATCGCTAAAATCCCGTTATCTATAGAGTATTTAAAGCTACAGCTTCAAAAATTTTCTTCAGTAAATAAGAAATGATCCCAAGAGAGCAATCTGAACCTACTATGTGTCTTCCGAGAACAATACCCTTACCGTTCAAGAGTCGACTATCTATGCTCTATTCGTCAATGTCACATGCAATATACTATATACTGGATCCGAAGCTTCCATTCATAAGTTTTCGCAGCAGTAGATCGGTCAGGTTCTCGCTAGATTGGCACATAATATGACGCCTAAAAATTAATCTTTTGCATAGGGTAATTTTTTCAATAATAATAAGTATACATTTAACTAGTTTGAACATACTTCACAGCCTTCATATTCTCCAAACAGAGGGAAAAAGGTTATTTTTCAATAAAATAGAGGAATAATACGGGAATAAATTCTGCTAAATAAATTTAATGTTGCTACCATATTCCTAAAATTGCAAGTCAAAACAGATTACATTTTTAACAAAATAGTGGAATTTTCAACCAAAAGATATGGAAATTCAACCCAAAAACACGAATTTTTAATCAAGCAGCTCACAGAAAAAAATGGAATCTTTACAGCAATTCCAGAGTAATCTTTACCTGCAACAAGACCATGTCGACCGTTCCCATGTCAACTCTATTAAATCTTGTTTTGTTTTGATGCGAAAGAATTCTACTTTATCTATTTGAAAATTCCCTGCAACAAACATTTACTTCTGTTTTTTCTGTGCTGCATTTACAACCAAATAGTTGAACTTTCATGCGAAAAAAACGAATTATCAACAAAAAAGTTGAATTTGTAACCAAAGAGTTGAATTTTCTACCTACGAAGATGAATTTTCAACCAAATGATCGAATTTTAAAAATGATAATCAAATATCCAAGCATTCTCCTAAATTATTGGGGAAAAAATTCAAGAACTCTTTTCTCGAAAAAATTCACGTATATCTAATCTAGGACGATATGATCTCAAGTGGAGTTTTGAGGGAGAAAAGATCAGGTGATAGGGTTCAACGCTTCTCGTTAATACGAGTAGTCGATTACAACGTCAAAGGAGGAGGCTTCTGATGGTGATGCTGTGGAAGACTTGAATCATGAATTACATAATCGGCCTACCTATAATACTATAACATTCTAAGTATAGATTTCACTGCCTAACACGATTTTGTCTCGGGAATGTTTCTGGCCATTTTTTATAGATCTTTAGACGCTGATCCTGAATCTGGCAAAAAAAACTGTATCACATCAAGTTTTTGAGGAAAATGGGGTTAGAGGGTAGAAAAAACGTGATTTTTTACCCTCAAACCAGGGTGGCTGTAAAACTTTATTTCGAAATTCTCTGACTTTCCACTGATTTTTCCCTGACCGATTTTTTATTTTCCCTGACCAACATTCAAGGACCAGTATTCGTATCATGTAACATTTTTAATATAGAATATTGTATTAACGGAATAATACAATTTCAGATTAAAATTGAAAATTATGAGATTCATTTATTTATTCAAAACAACAAAAAATACTTTTCTACCAAACAACATAAATTCTTTATCCAAAGGGACGAATTTTCAACAACAAAATTAATTTTTAATGAAATAGTTGAACTCTCACGTAAGACAGACGAATTTTCAACAAAACAGTTGAAATTTTAAACAAGTAGTTGAATTTTCAACCTACAAAGATGAATTTTCAACTCAATGGTCAAATTTTTAAACAAAAAAGATTAAACTTCATCCAAAAATAGTAGTTGCATTTTATCCAAATAATTATTTTTTTTGTAAAGACAGTTTGATTTTCAATCAAAAACGGTGAATTTTCAATCCAAGAGGACACATTTTCTGTCCAAATAGACTTATGTTCAAGAAAACAGTTGAATTTTCAATCCAAAAAGGTAACTTTTTAATAAAATACTTGAATTTTTTACAAAATAGTTTCATTCACAACCAAATAGTTTAACTTGAAAGAAAAATAGATTAATTTTCAACGAAATAATCGAATTGTTAATAAAAAAAAATTAGATTTGAATCAAAACCATTTTAATTTTCAAACAAATCGTTAAATTTTCAAGCCACAAAGCGAACTTTTTAGAAAATAGTCGAATTTTCTACAAAAGGATGAATTCTTAAAGAAAGATGTACTAGTTGATATTTCAATAGAATGAAAAAAAACAAATTTTCAAGCAAATAATTAAATTTTCAAAAGGAAAGTTGAATTTTCAAAAAAGTAATGAATGTAATAGTTGATATTTCAATCAGAAAAGATGTATTTTAAATCCAAAAAGTCAAATTTAGAACAAAATAAATTAATTTTTGAACAAATAGTTGAACTTTGAACTAAAAAAGATCAATTTTAACCAGAATTTGAAAAGTTAAATCTTTAGCAAAAAAAAATAGTTTTTAACAACGCCGAAAAACGAATTATCAAAACAAAAAAAGGTTCAACTAAAGAGATGAATTTTCTACTAAAATGATGAATTTTTATCTGGAATAGTTCAATTCTGCTTGAAAAAGCAATTTTTAACAACAACAAAATGCTGAATCTTCAAACCAACAACATTTCTTCAACAAAGCGGTTCTACCTTCAATCATGAAGTTCAATTTTCAACCAAAAAAACATTCAAATTTAAATTAAAAATAGTAGAATTTATCCAAAAAAGATGAATGTTCAAAAACGTAGTTGAATCCTGAACCAAATAGTTGCACTTTATTTCATAAAATATTCAATTTCTACTCAAACGGATACATTTTTAAACAAAAAGGATAAATTTTCAAAAAAATATTTCAATTTTCAACCAAAGTGATCAATTCTTTACTAAAGTAATGAATTTTCAATTAGTAAAGATTTTTCGGTCATGAAAGAAAGCTCATCCAAATTGTTGATCTTTCAGGCAGAAAGACGAATTTTCTGTACAACAGTTTATATTTCAACAAAGAAAAAAGGAATTTTCAACAAGGTTGCCGCAAAACTTTATTTTCGAAATTACCTCATTTTTCCCTGACCAATTTTTTATTTTCAAACCCATTAATATTCAAAAATCAGACTCCTAATCTTGTAACGTTTTACACCTAGAATCTTTTAAAAACGGAATGAAACAATTTGAAATTTGAATTAATAAATTTCAAATCTGTTATCTATGATAGCTATTTAAAGTGCCTCTTATAGAAATTCCCTGACATGTGCAAGATTTGATTCAATATCGCTGACTTTTCCCTAACCAATACATTTTCTTGGCTTTTCCCTGATTTCCAGGTTTTCCCTGACCGACGGCTGCCCTGTTTAATCCCATTTTTCTCAAAACCTCAACACGGTGGAGCACTTTTATAGCCAGATTTGTAATAAGCGTCCAAAAATCATTGAAAAATGACCAGAAGTATTCAGGAGACAAGAAAAAAGGTTAGTTTTTTTGGAGAGTCTTATAGAACGAATACGCTTAGGGCTCTGCCGGAAATGGCTGAATTATTGGTTTTCGTTCAAACGTTTTATCCTGTCGCAAAGCAAACTTATCAAAGTTCATGGCACGAACCAGCGAACGGGACACCGTGACGTTTACTCTCGTAGCGCGGAAAGATAATTTCGTTTAGTGAACGCTGTAGCGGCTGTACCGACTAGAACCAGCGGCTCACCGACGTCGATTGGAAAATGTCGAACGATGTTGTTATGTCTTTTTTTTATCGGAACTCTTTGAAAGTCTCGTTCGTTTCCCTTCAAACACGATTTTCCACCTCGATAGTGCGATGTTTTCAATTTTTCCCTCCAAAGTCTTAAAATGTCGAAACAAAAAACACGCATTTTAAGATCACGGAAACTTTGTCACGAGTTATGTTCTGAAGCGTTGAAAAAATTCCAGCGATCATGAGAACATGTTCCGAGGATCTATGGGCATTTATGAAATCATTTAGATTTCGAAATATGCACTAAAAATTAACATCTTATTTTAGTAATTGTTTACTTTTATGACTTTATCGAATTTTTGAGTAAATAATTTTAAACTTTTTTCGAAACCATCCTTCCAGTCAAAATGGAAATTATCAGTCGGAAGAGGATAAAAAATATTTGTATTTTCATCACAAATTGCGAAACAAATCAAAATTTTTGTTCGACAACTGATTTTTTTTCAACGTTTTGGTTTTTGCACGGAATTACAATCACTTTATACTCACCGAGGGAGCTTACTAATTTTTGCGAACAAAATTCCCGTTTTTGCCGGTTTAATCCCGCTTATAAATATATTTTCCTACGTGTAATGTCATGTATTGTGATATGTTATTATACTTAAACAAAATCATATTTTTATAATTTATATTGGCACCATTGAGTAATATAATGAAATTTCTATGTCTTCATTCTCTGGGTATATTTAGTTAACATCACAGTTTCTATTTTTTATAAACATATCATTAGTTACTTATTTTCGGTATTCTAATTTGTTTAAAAAATTCTTAGATAAAAGTTTGCATTTCTTTGGCATTAGCCATTAATTATTTAATAATTATTGAATACTGATTACGATTTTTAAACATTAATCAGGAGAGTTTAATTACAACTATATGTTTTTAAAATAGAATTAATGTAGAATTCATTTAGTATTCAAATAAATAATTTTTATATTGATTCTTTTAAATCAATCTTCAATAATTAAACAATAGCAATAAATTGCTGATACCAGAGGAATGGAAAATTATATTTGAGAATTATTTAGCAAATAGAATACGAAGAATAAGTAGTCAAATATATTTTAATTATAAACAACAGCTGTCATATCGGATATAATTAAAAGAAGAAAATTGTATTATATTTCCCATAATGTCTAAAAAAAATCAGAATAAATAACTCGAAAGAGCCACAATCGTGTGCCGAAACGTCTGAAGCAATTACAAACAATTATATTCATTTTCATTAAACCCTGAAGGAAAAATGTAATCAATATTGTTAAACAACTAACACAGTAACTGAGTTCAGAAAAACTCAAAAAATATTCATATTTCTAGTTTTGACTCAAAAATAAAGTAGTTCACATAAGGAATTTTCAACAAATCTTAATTTAATGACATCAAATAACCCTACAAGATCAAAAAATATCATTAATCTGTGCGTCCTAATTTGAAAATTGCAACATAAAGTTTATTAGAAAAAATCAATATTCATAAAAACATTTCAAATATTATAAAAGGTTTCAAATTAAAAAAGTCTTGCGGAACAGAGTAGAATTTCATAATTAACTACTATTTATTATTATATCTCTGAAAGAATACCATTTCTTCATAGTTTAAACATTAATTTTAATTATTATCAAATTTTTTAAACATTAGATGTAATCTCCGATCCGAATACTTTCTTTTATCAAATTTATTACAACTTTAAACAGAAAATATCCAAATTTATTTGTCTTCATTATCACGAATAACGAAAAATGTCACATTTTCAAAAACTTTAAATGTATCTGCCGGTTAAGATTTGTATTACCGGTAGATCCCGGGTTTAAATTAATTCCCGGCTATTTCCGTTTAGTGAACACCCTGTCAGTTTTATAATTTTTTTACAAAAATATTAGTATTTTGATAAAAAAAAACAACAAAATAATGAACCAAGTATTGGACAAAGTATTTTTTTATCAAACCGTAGAATAAGACCATATCAAAATAAATGTATTATATTGAAAGAAATCTTAATCAAAAATTTCATTATTTTTAAATATTATTAGATTTGAATTATTTTAATGTATTTCACTAATCGTTGATTAATTGTAATATTTGAAAGTTAATTAAATACAAATATTTTAATAATGCAAATTGAACATTTTTATAATTAAAACTACAATTATAGTATGTTAATTAAATTATGTTTCATTAATAAATCATAATGTTCATATCCATTTTTTTTTTATTAAAATGGTAATTTTTTGATCTGGAAAGGGAAGCCTTAAATAATTAGCAAGAATTGCTCTTTTTACATATTATTTTTTCAATTATTTTTCAATATTAGAGTTACTGCATTTTTACTAAAAGTTTAGAAATTTGCGTTGAAAAACCAGTGGAAAATGAGTGGAACTTCAGAGAATAGTCACTTATTTTCAGCGAATTTTCACTGATTCAAATAGCTAGTACGTTACGGATTCTCACGCAAAATTAACTGATTGAAATGTAAACAGCAAAATTAACACACTGTTAAATTGGAAGGCTTATCTAATAAAACATTTTTAAACGGAAATTTTCAAATTCAAAAATATAAGATTGTTAAAATGAAAAAATGCTGCATTCAATCCTTCAATATTCTACAATTTTATTTAAAATTAGATGCGTTGATTTTGAACAATAGTAAATTAAAAACGTTCTGAATCTAAAAAATTCAAACCCAAGTTATGTCGACATTGAACAATTTTACATTAAAATTATTAGAAATTATATAATTTCACATTTAAATCCCTAAGACTTGAATAATATTGAAGTTTAATTTTTCTAAATTAAATAGGTAAGAACTTGAAGCGTTTCAAATTGAGAAGTTTATAATTACAAGCCTCAAAGACTATTTCAATGAATTTTTCATTTCTGAAGGGTAATGTGTTTGGAATTTGAATATCAAACAAAATTTGAGACCCAGCGTATCAACATTTAAGGATAATATTTGTTATGTCCCCCGACTCCTAATACCCACATAGACTAAAGTAATTTCAGTTGTAGACTGAAAGATTGAAAATTGCATGCATTCAATTCTAAATCCATCAGAATGGTAAAATTTGAAAATGAGAGTCTTAAAAATCGGGCAATTTGAAGTTCGGACCATTGAAAATTTCGAAATTTTAAAGTTAAGGCGTTTGAAATGAAACAGTGTGGAAATAGTAGCCAAATCTACCAAATTTTTATGTGATTTTAAGAGAAAATTAATAGAATTTAACCCCTGATTCTCGCCGCACATCCTAAACATCACTCATGCTAACGAAATCTGAAACGATCTCTAAATATTGTATCACTAGTTCTCTATAAATATACTAAACAGGTGGTTATATTTTAATTCGCTAATCAGTCCTTTATATCTAAAAGAAATTCCTTCCACCTTGATGTTCTAAATAAACTCGTAACAAGCTCGAGGTGAAAATATCCATCTACTTATTTATTCAGTAATTTCTGTCTCACAGAAATGAACATGACCCTGGGTAAACAAAAATACCACCAAGAGGACGAATTGCATTTCAGAAGTAGTTATTGATCTCTGTCTCGAGTAAAGTTCTCCAGTAAGTAGGAAAGAAGTCGGCGGAAAAAATTTGAAGCTTTCCTCGAATGCGTTGAAACTCCGGGTCATGACTGTAATTGAGAGCAGTGTACCGAGTGTATTTCCAGAATCAAAATCAACACGTAGTTTCTGTGTTCACCACGTGCAACACTGCAATCTAAAGGAACATGACCTACTACGTGCTTTCAAAAATATCTCGTGAAACATCACGCAAAATTCAACCTTTGAGAAGCGGCAAGTCAGAAAGCAAACGCTGAATCTGAGCTAGGAGAAGCATTTGGAGAAACAGGAATCAATGGATTGAAAAACTACCATTTGGGAGAGTAAAACCCGATACAAATGTCAAAAATCTGCAACGAAGATAGAAATTTTAAATCCGGATCAGAGTGCTGCACCAGATAGCTGTAGCATTCAGGTCAATAACCTCCCAGGCTCGAGCTCTTATCCCTGTATCATAGAAGACCACGTTGGAAAAAGTGCGATATTTTCATCACACAGGCATAGGTAAATGGGTAAAGCTGCACCAGTAACTTGAGCCACATGATCTACTTTATGTAGCCTTAACCCCAAAAGCAAATACTTGTTTTTGTTTTGAAGATTACTGATATGTGTTCTGTTAAAAAATCCACTAAGACGTAGCTGTCGAAAGGAAAAATATCATTAATGTTCAAAACAAGCAATCAGTCTGAAGAAGTATCATTTAACGGAACTAATCTTCAATTCCAGAATTGTCAGATCAGAAAATATGTTATCTAATGTGTGATGCATAGTCTGAATCTAATTTGTTTCCGTATCATCACCCTTCTACAGCTATCGGTATCAGAGCCTTCACTGTGGATCGTAAAGAGATTTGGCAGAGATTTACGCTAGTCAAGCGGAGAATCAATTTACGCGAACCGGATCACTAAATTGCTGCGACAAAGGCAAATCTGCATTATGCAGAGACGATGTATCAGGACTGAATAGTGAAACAGGTCGGTGCACTGTTGCTGTTTATGTAGATATATATGAGTGGAATGCAATTGATGCGCGAGCGGGATGATTTTTGCAGTTGGGGAATCAGATGACGCGGAATCGATCTTATGAGGTCACGTTGGGATGAAGTGTATGTTCGAGGGTTGAAAAGTCAGCAGCACAGCACCACGTGCGGCGATTCGGCAACTCGGTTTTGAGGGTGAAAAGGTCGAAAAGGTCGCGTTCGACGTCGCTCGCGATCTACGTTCTGCGGCATACTAGCTCTGGTTCCCTGGTGCCCGCGACACCCCTACCCGTTCCATAGCCTTCCCTTCCCCAGCAGCCAGTTCGTTCCACCCCCTACGTCATTTCCTTCATGCCACCCCCGCGATTTCGTGGTGGTTCGCTACAGCAGCACCACCAGCATTCACATAAGTGTCGAGATTCCAAACATGGTATCGTCAAATAGTGTGTAGCACAGATTGCGTTTTGAAAGCTTATATTCCAATCCAGAGCTCCAGAATCTCCAGATTAAATGAAATTGGAAATTTGCTGAGTTTCAAAAAAGGTCTTCAATTATGAATTAGGCATATTAATGAAACAAGGCTTTTGGAATACAAAGTCTAATCAGTACGGCTAATTAGGAGGACGGATAAAAAAACATCAACGGCGTTAAAGCTTGAATGAAGAATGTCACTCAAATTAATATAAGTAAGTAATTTTAAGTATAAGTCTCTGAATTCGCCTTGGTTACCTCTATAATTTGAGATGATTTATAAACTAGAATAATCTGAACAGATGACCAAACATATTGAAAAGACACAAAATAAAATGTTTTCATCAAGTTTATCAATACAGTCGTGTTCCTCTCATGAGATATAGAGCAAAACTTCTTCCGCAGGAAAAATTTCTAAAGAAGCTCTTACTACAATTCATATTCATTTGTGGTATATCTGAGCCAAGAAATGGTTCCCTTTGCTTCATTTCTTCTTTGTAAAATTAGTATCTAATAAAACGAAGTGTCTATCGGCTTTTAGATTAAACGAAAACTTTAAAGACCAAAAAGAAGTTAGATTCATTAAGTACGGAAGAAAATATAACATCGCTAACAGGTCGCTTGAGTCATTTATTGGGTCTGTATCTTATTGTTCATTTAACTGTCTAGAATTGGACACCTGCAACTACTTTCAATAAATCCCTCACAAAGAGCGAAGAAGAGAAGCTAATAATTTTTCAATTCGTAAAGGATCACAGAAAACCGTTTCCAGAAGCAAGGAAAAAAACTACTACAAAGCGGTTTAAAATTGCTTCAGCAAGTGTGGAAGCTTAACCCCTGAAGCATCATAGGAGGAATTTTATAAAAAAAAAAATAAAACCAAACATTTAGAAATACAAAGCACATTGTGTTTCACATGTTTTTATCAACGGATGTTAATTAAACAGATGATATATATTGTGTAACCTTTAAACGAGTGACATGTTTCCAAATATTGATTTAACAGAAAATAGCAATAGATCGTGCAAGAAGAATTCGACTGTATTGGTAAATTTTATAAAAACAAATTTATCTGGTGTATTTTCCATATTTTTGGTCACATAGTAAGATTATTATAGTTCATGAATCATCTCAAATTATAGGGAAAATCGAGACAAATTTCGAGCTGGAATTCATGATTTAGAAAAACAATATCAAGGTGCACCGTAACTTTTTTAAAGCTGATGTTTTTTGAACCACCCTACTAATCAATTAGGCTGCATGCATAAATGAAATGAAACTATGAGAAGGTACAAAAGTTGATCCTGAAAGTCAAGTCAGCCCACATAATTTTGAAACTGTAGAATTAAAAAATGAATTCGTTGAAAACATGTTCTGACCTCAAAACCAAAGCTTTACAACCTTTGTTTGAAAAATATCGTTTTCTATCTTACGTAGCAGCGCACAAAAAGATTTCTAAAAACGAAAACAAGACTTGGAGATTCTGAGCTGCGGATATATCGTGATAAATTGAAATTGCAGACTTCTTTATTTTGAAGCTTTTCCACTCTACTTCATATCACTTTAAAGGAAGCATTTCCTAGTTTTATTGCGAAATGTTTTTGAGTCTCCTCTACCCTTCTCAAATCAGTCTACTTTTTTCAATCTTTCTATTTCAAATGCTCTCATTTTAAATTGCTCAAATAGCAATTTTGAAAAAGAAGATCTTATAGTTCTCAAGAACTTACAATTTAAATACAAAATGTAAATAAAATTAAAATATATTAAATCTACAACTTGAAGTTTTCAACAAATACTGGCATCTACGAAACTGCTCTAAGACTTTCCTGACCTCCCTGACCACGAGCCACACTGTTTCTCTCGTAATTAGGCAGCTTGAAATCCAGGAGCGGAGATTCATTTTACAAGAGTAATGAAAAGGATGCTTCTGGCATTCTTTTTTTCCAGGATGTTTCTATTAAATGTGCAGTAGAATAAAAAAGGTTTGAAAGTTTCTACTTTCGGAAGAAAAAAACTCAAGTAAACTCAAAGAGAGCTGTTACTGACATAAAGGGAAAAGTAGAGTTGTAGTAAAATCATAAAAAGGCAGTGCTCTGGGACGAACAATTTCTATTAAAAATTACTACATATATCTAAAATTGTGTGGATTTCTGATAATCAAGGTTTCTACCCGACAGATGATTTTAAATTCCCGGTCATTTCACGATTTTCTTAGGGTCAGTATTTCATTCTTCAGTATATGAAAACTGATAAAAACGCAATAGTTTATTTTGATGTCGAATATTCGCTTCTAAGTTAATGCAACCAAAAAACTTATGGGACAATTTTCTCAGAATATCTTCAAAAATATTTCCTGCAGTTTGGGGAACTTTTCTTAAATATTGTAGGAAAAATTCGCCAATAGTGGTATGGTATGAAATATTTCCTACGAGTTGGGGGACAACAACAAATTTTTAAAAAAAAGTTAAACTTCATATTAATAAAATTAACACATTTTTAGTAGTAACGAATGAGTGTGTCCACGAACTAAGTAGTGGCAATGTATTATGTTTTGAAACGTCTTGTTTAATTGAAGATTGAAGATCACAAGTTCAAGGAATATTAAAATCGGTTAAAGCTTTTTTTTTTTTAATTTATGGATGAAGGACTTCAACTGTTATACTTTTTCTTCAAGCATGGAATATATCAAGTTTCTGTTACTTTCGGAACATAAGCATAGTGCCAATAGAATCAGTGTAGGTCTTGGTATGACCTCAGTAAAATCAGACAAATTTAATTTTGAGCCTGAGTTAGAAAAACATGAATATCTCCTAAGCTAGAAACAGCCATAAGGGTCCTTTTCATGCAACCGCTCACAGATATCTATCAAAACACTTTGAGTTTGCATTTTAGTACAATGAAGAAAAATATTTTGGTCACTGGATCAAATTCTCGGTCCTTTCTCGGTTGTTTCCCGGTGAACGAAATTCCCGATCATTTCCCGGTATTTCCAGTTTCCCGGTCAAGTAGACACCAAGTGATTAACAGATTGATTAATTTCAAAATAAAATCTTGTATCGTCATTCCACTATCAGTTTCGAGATGGGTCATAGTCGAGGGGAAGAAATGACCTACGAACTCGGTATAAAAATTAAATTTTTCCTCAGAAAGATCAATATCGAAGTCTGTCATCCCAATGGAACTCTAGGGAAGAATATGAATTTTTCAGCTTCAACGAGCTCGGAAATTTTCGCCCCTCATTTTCCAGACTATTTTTTGAAAACATTTTCCCTCAAGAAGACAAATGTTAAACTAAACCTAAAGTAAGGCAACTAAACATATCAAATAACACTATTTCTTTTTCCAGAGAGCTTGGGAACAGAATTCATTCAGAATTCATTCAATGTCATTAAGACTTAAGTACTAGGACTTGGCACAGATAGTGCAGATATATTTACATATTCAAGAGTCTAGAACAGGATGTGACAATTACTGCAATTATTTTCGTTTTGTGATAGTCAGTTCCTCAACACATAAAGTCGACAATGTTGTTAAAATTGCAGACTATAATCAACAATTTCTTTTGCAATTTCCATGCTATTACTATCTGACTACGACCCTAGAAGGCAATTCCACTGATATCAACAACAGTCCTTATCTCTCTGGAATGCTATTACTTGCACGACAGTAGTACTTGGTTGCATAGCTTATATGGGGAGTATAAACGAAATTACGTGGCATAAAAGTGAAGCAAGTTATTAAAAGCTTCCTGGAATGGAAAACTTATCAAGTTACAAAATCATGAGAGAGTGGTCAGTAGGGCGTATCGAAAAAAATTTGGTCTTTCCTTTACCGCGGGCACCTAAACAGTTTTTAGTGGGTGCCAAAATGACTTCCTAAAATTTGGAGCAAAAATAAAAATTCTCTTAATTCGCACAATGCGGTCGAAGCTCAAAATCAAGAATACAATGAGTTTTTTTGCAAAATTTACTTTAAAAACCGTGCCATTTTTGCACTTTATGAGATGCGAAAGTTTTTCTTGTTTCAGTTTATCCAGTTTTTTACACTCTTTCAAAACATGCAAAACAAAATTTGAAAAAAATGGCAATGTTAGTTTAAAGTTAAAAAAAAAGAAGAAAATTTTTGTCTCAAAAACTCCTGAAATTTTTAGAAATAATACTGATATAGTATACTAAAAATACTAATTAGTATTTTTTTGTTTTTCGGAGGAAAAAAAATTATTTTCAAAAGAATCAAATATAATTTTTTTCTCCCGGGTGAAAAAATACTGAACGGAAAGATGCATGGTAAGTAGACTATATCAGTACCAATTAATCCTACAAATTTCAGCGAAAAGTTGGGGTTTTGGAGAATTTTTTTTTCAAAAATCCAAAATAACATCACCATTTTTTATTATTCAAAAAAATAGGGATTTTCAAAGAGTGAAAAAAGTGGATAAATGAACCAAGAAAAACCTTCATAACTCAAAAAATTAAAAAAACTCAAGGTTTTGAAAAAAGAAAATTTCTCGCGAAAAGCAAAAAAATACCAAACAGAAAATGTATGGAAAATAGATTATATTATTACCTATTGTTCCTAAAAATTTCAGCAAAACTTCATTTGTATTAGAAACTGAACATTTTTTAATTGTTATCCTTCAAAATTTAACTATTAAAAAAACATTCAAAATTACAGTTTTCTACATTATACATATTAAAAACTAAAGAATCTTAAATTAAAATTAAAATCGTATGAAAACCGATATAGCATTTTTAATATTTATTTTTGTTTATGATTATTAATTATATTTTATAGTACTTGAAGAACGATTGCGATCATAACGAATGCAAATTATTATACATATTATAATTTCACAGTATACAACTTTTACTGTTCAACCGTTTCAGAACAACAATAAATTGACTTGGAAATAAACAAGGTAAAGTACATTTTTCGTGATCTTTACCATTTTCGAAACTGTACCTTGAGTGTGCGAACATAAGGTAATTTTTTATAAGGTCTATACTGAATAGGAACTTCTATGATCATAATATAGAACTTTTACGGTTTACCTAAATTACCATAAAACATTATTCGCTTGAAAATTACAAGGAAAATATAGTTTTCTGTGATTTTGACCTTTGACCTAGTTATGCGAACTGAGAGCATTTTTTTGCTCTAACTTTCAAGAACCCATTTTGATACCTACTAGAAACTTTTCGGGCTGCATGGAAAAAAAAGACCAACATTAATTTTTTTTCGATACGCGCTAATGGGCATTCGTGAAGAATATTGCTTCTACTACTATTTCTCTTTCGCAAAAAGAATTTTAAAGCTATCTAATTCGTCCAAGGCTGAAAAATAACTCCTAAGTCGAGACTGGCTCAAGTCTTATATTTCTGCTCTAAGAATGGAATTTTTCCATCAGTAAAGGAATGCGAGTGGTCAAGTTTGAAATAATATCGCTCAGAAAATCACGACCAAAAATTCGAGAGGTTCCCATGGAAATAAAGAAGACGATTCACAAAAGCGAAGCCCTTTCCTTGTAGTAGATAAGTCTAGATTACGAGCTTAGTTGGATAAGTCCACATTTCGATTCAGCAGTAGAGAAAGTTAATCCTAAGCGATGGCTTGATTCAAAATTCTTTTTTTATCGCCAGCTCAACTTTTTAGGCCTTCCTATCAGCTTCTTACCTCGTATTCAGTTTAGAGAGCAATTTGTAAAAGCAGATTTTAGAAACATTTTTTGTTATTTTTAGAATTGGATTACTTTTCCAGGATACAGGGTTGCCGCAAAACCTCATTCTAAAAATCTCCTGACATCTCAGATTTTCCCCCGACCATATTATCATTTTCCCTTGCAATTAATATTCGAGGAATAGCACTTTAATCTTGTAATAGTTGAATTTTTGAACCAAATAATTTAATATTTTAGAAGACTGTTAAATTTTTGACCCGAAAAATTATTTTGTCACATAACACCAAAATTTCCAATGAGAGATTCAAATTTTTAACTGAATAGTTGGATAGTAGATAGTTGGAGTAGATAATGAAACTACAGTAGATAATCATTAATTAAAAGCACAAATACACCTAAAATAATAATTTCTATCTTTAATTTATTAACACATATAACGTACTAAGTATCACTTAAATTAAATTATTTTACAGCATTAATCTTTTGAGTTAATAATTATCTACTGAGGGTTCATCATCTACTGTAGGGTTGTCTCCTCTGAATAGTTGAATCTTGAAGCAAAAGAGACCAATTTTCTACAAAATATTTAAATTTTCAAACTACAAAGGTGAATTTTCAACCAAATGGTCAAACTTTTAATAAAAAATGATTACACTTCAACCAAAAACCGTTGCATTTTCTACCAAATAGTAAAATTTTCAAGCCAAACACATGAATTATTTAGAAGAAAGTTGAATTTTCATCCAAAAGATTAATTCTCAACAATAAATGCAAATGTTGACATTTCAACCAAAAAAGATCAATTACTACCAAAAGAGATCAAGTTTCGAACCAAAAAGATGAATTTTCCAAACAATCAGATGAATTTTCAATTCATATAAAGTTCTTTCAGTCAAAAAAGAAAAAAAAAGTTGGTCCGAATTGTTAAACGCGAGGTTGAACGTCTAAGCCTAAAGATGAATTGTCTGTAAAACAGTTGAATTTTTAACCCGAAAATTTGAATATTCAACAAGAAAATTAATTTTCTACCTAACACTTCCATTTTTAACTAAAGAAGAAGGAAGTTCCAAACCAAGAGGATTGGATTTTTACTAAAAGAGACGAATTTTCAACTGAAAAATATCAATTTTCAACCAAAAATGAAAAAGTTACATTTTTAGTTTAAAAACTTAATTTCAAACAAAGAAAAAATAAACGAATTTTCAACAAAATAGTTCAACTTTCAATCAAAGAGATCGATTCTCAAAGAGAATTAAATCATCCGTTTACAGCTTTTAAGGCACAAACGATTTTTTTTTAAATGGAATATCTCGTCTACGAGAAAAGATTTTTATTGAAAAAGTTTCTAACAATTAACACTAACAATTGAATCATGTAGTAGATGCTTAAAGAATTAACCCAGAATTTTACCAGGTTTTTGAAAGGCGGAAACAGTTCAAAAAACGACTTGGAGTTAAAAGACCCGATCTGTAAACGGAAGGCAGGAAAAAGAAGTCTGTAAACGGAGGGCTAAAATTGTAAATCTTTAACTAGAATGGTTCAATTGTCAGTTTAGAAAATTAATTTTCAACAAAGAAAAAAACAAATTTGCAACCAGAGATGTAATTTCAAACAAAGTAATGACCAAGCATCTGACAATCTAAAAACCTGTGGGTTCAAATCCCAGCGGAGCCAGAGAAGAATTCTTTACAACATAAAAACAAAAAATCAATATTCCAAAAAATATTGAATCAAGGTTATACAGAGAAAAACAACGAGCAGCCATTATAGTTAAAATGATGAATCCAAGTAAAATGAAACCAAGTAATTCAATTTTCAACCAAAGAAAATGGATTTTTAACAAAATAATTAAAGTTTCAACCAAAGAGATAACAAGTGGTTAACTTTTCAACAAAATAGTTAAACCCTGAAACAAAACAGATTAATTTTTAACCAAACAGTTGAATTTTTAACAAAAAAACATTAAAATTTCTGCCAAATTAAATGAACTTTTCAACCAATAAAACGAATTATACAAAATTTATTTGAATTTTCAAGCAAGAAAGCGTTTCAGTTTAATTTTCAACAAATAAGTTTCCAGCAAATAAATTACTAACACGAATATTATACCAAGGTGGCCGTAAAACTTCATATTCAAAATTCCTTTATGTTTCCCCGATCAATTTTTCATTTTTCCTTCACAGTTATTTAAAGTACCTCGTATAGAAATTCCCTGGATTTGGCCAGATTTTTTTCAAAAGCCCTGACTGTCCCTAACCAATAAAATTCCCTGACTTTTCCCTTATTTCAAGGTTTTTCATATTTTTGTTCACCTGATCAATTCGAATCTAAGAATTACACTAAAGAAATAGCATAAAACTAATATAAGAAAAGATAGGGCTCGGAAATGCAAGTTGAAAATAACAAATTACATTTCGTGAACAGCCTGCTGAAAAAAGTAATTAATCACGCCAGCAAATTTTCTACGGAAACTTTAAACTTCTACTGAAAACTTAGAAAAGCTATTCGCGAAGGTAGAAAAATTAATTCCTTAATTACCGTTCATGCAAATCGCTTACAATTAGCTTATAAAGACTAAATCGTTCTCTCGTTGCTTCTCCTCATTATTTAAATAGATCTGCCTCGTGGGGAATTTTCCAAGCATTGCGATACAAATGTCGCATAAAAAAAATCGTTTAATGAAAGCGCCGACGAGCAAGAAAAGAACATAATTAATGACGCATGGTGTCTTTTATGTTTTAAAGTACTACGACACGGAAAACTACTGCTATACCCATTAATCAAAGGCTTATCTACCATGGAATAATCCCCCGTGTTTTCCGTCGCGATGCACTGTGCAAATTACACTTTCACTGCTTTATATGCTATAAAGAGTTAAATCAGTATCCGCGGGTGATAAATAAAAATTAAAAAAAGACTCGTCAACAAGAGCTTCCATAACAGTAAATAATTAGATCTTAAATAATTTGTTGAAATCAATTTGTTTAAATTTGCTATTTAAACTAGTGGATTAGCTAACTTTTCATTCATTCAGATTTACAGAGTTGCAAACTTCACTGCCCAAAACGATCTCGAAACAGAGGCAATAGGGCGATTTTTTACGAAAATAGGAGAAACAATTATTTTATACAAAATTAATTTAGGTAAATACTTTTTTTTTATACCATTAAGCCGTTTCCCTTTCAGCGAGCCTCTAGGGGTAGGCGTGACACTACCCGATTCGGGTAGTGTTTCTAGGTGGATAGTTTCTTGTAGTAAAATAACTACAAGTGTGGGCTCACCACACCCACGACCGCCAACAGCAACGCAGTAGTATCAGACGGTCACCCATCCAAGTACTAACCGCGCCCAACACTGCTTAACTTCAGTGATCTAACGGGAACTGGTGTTTCCAGCGTGGTATGGCCGTTGCTTTTTTTACTTAATTCAATATATTACATTCTCAACAAAATAGTTGAATTTTTAAACTACAAAGATGGATTTTTCAGACGGTAGTTGCATTTTAACTAGAAAAGATGGATTCGCAACGAAAATTATATTAGTTGATATTTCAACCAAAAAATACTTTCATTTAAAATTATGCCAACGGCGATACCACGCTGAAAACACTAGTTCTTGTAAGATCACTGAAGTTAAGCAGTGTTGGGCGCGGTTAGTACTTGGATGGGTGACCGTTCGGGAATACTGCGTGCTGTTGGCCCGTCGTGGGTGTGGCGAGCCCATACTAGTAGTACTAGTAATAAATAATCCACCTAGAAACACTACCCGAATCTGGTAGTGTCACGCCTACCCCGAAAGGAAAATGGCTTAATGGTATAAAAAAGCGGTTAAATTCGACCAAAAACAACGATTTTTCAACCAAATAGCTGCATTTTCAAACAAAGAAGCTTTTCTACCAAAAGAGATGAATTTTCAATTAAATAGTTGAGTTCTCAAGCTGAAAAGACGAATATTTTAGAAAACCGTTGAATTTTAAAATCCGAAAAGATGAATTTGAAAAAGAGTTGCATTCTCGTCCAAAAAGGATGATTCTTTAACAAAATAGTTGAAATATCAACAAATGAATTGTTAATAATTTATTTCATGTGGTTGTTCTTGTTTGAGTGACCTTCAAGGTTTCATTGGTAATCAGATGGTTTTCGCCCAATGCTCTTTCTCCTTGAAGGTCTCTCTCTGTTCTTTGAGTTTCAGGTGCTTTTCTTTTCGTAGAAGTGGGGAGTCAGGTAGTGGCGTGAAGCTCCTTTGTTGAGCTTTTGTACCTTCTTCCTAGCTTTTCAGTTCCTATCAAGTTGTCGACGGGTGCAGTTACGTACGATTGTCGCAACGAGTGGAATTCGGGTGTGCTCTCTTTGTTCTGGTCGGGTGTCGGAGTCAAGTTGAATTGTTAGTTCGGTGTCTTGGTTCATTTTGTGCTTCCTTGTGCGGTGATTCCCGACTCGATCGTCTTCTGGTGTTGTGGGAAGCGACGAGTCGGATGACGTATTTCCTCCGGTTGCGTCGGGATCGATCGTTCGCCAAACGATCGTGGTCGTAGCTTCCGGAGGCTACATCTGTTCCAATTTTCTACAAAGGCCCAAAGCCTTTTTTTTTGATCCAGAAGGAGTGCTCTGCTGGAGATACTCGGGGACCCTTGGTTTCCTTGGATTAACTTCGACAACAGGTATTTGGAGATTCTTTCATAATCATGGTGATACATGTTGTGATGGCTTGTTGGTCAACTTTGGCATGGATCAGTGTGATCCCTTCGCTGCCCCACGCCAGTCAGTGATAAATAACTAACATGGATTAAATTTTAGACCAAAAGAGATGAATTCCGAATGAAAAATATAGTAATAGACTTTTGAATTAAAAATAATTAACTAGCAACCAAAAGATGAATTTCCAATATAAAAGAACGATATTTCAGATGACAATTAAATTGACAACCAAGAAAGATAAATTTTGAACCAAGAAGTACGACTTTTTCACCAAGAAAAAATTAAAATTTGTAATCAAAAAGAACGAACTTTCAATCCGAAACAGTTGAATTTTTGAACAACAAAGATGAACTTTTAACAATATACTTGAATATTCAACGAAGTAATTTAATTTTCAACCAAAAGATGGTATTTTTAAGCAACAGAGACAAATTCTTAACCAAAAATATAATATTAGACTTTTCAACCAAAAAAGAAGACCAAGAGTATGCAATAACACTATATGAAAAATTTTCAAGTTGTAAAGGCCAATTTTGTAGAAGACAGTTAAATTTTCAACCTGGAAGTAGAATTTTCAATTAACAAATTCGTTTTTAACCATAAGATATGACTTTTCTATGAAACAAAACGAATTTTCAATTCGAAAGGACGAATTGTGTATCCAAGAAAACGAGTTTTCAACAAAACAGTTGAATTTTCGATCAAAAAAAGATTACTTTTCGACAAAATAGTTGACTTATGGTTGGATTTACAACCAAATAGTTGAACTTTAAAGCAAAAGAGATGAATTTGCAATAAAATGGTTGAACTTTTGACCAAACAGTTGAATTTGCAAACCAAGAAGAATTTTTTAGAAGACAGTTGAATTTTCAGCAAAAAATGAATTCTAAAGGAAAAATGTAATAAGATTAATATTTCAACACAAGAAGAAAAATTTTTTGAACAAAATGGTCGAATTTTCAAGTAAAAAATATTTTCGATCCAAAATAACTTTCTAAAAAATAGCTGAACTTTGAAAAAAAAGAATTAAATTTTCAACCGAATAGTATAATTTCTAAGGGAAGAATATAACAGAATTTTCAACCAAAGAATTGAAGAATTAACTTTCAACCAAAAATAGGTGAATTTTCTTATTATTTTCTATTAATTCATTTCGCATTTAAGCGAGAAAAACCGGGAAAGAAGGGAAGTTTCTTGAAAATAGGAGAAAAGAGAGGAATTCTTTAAAAAAAGGAGAAAAGTGGCGAATAGGGGAAAGAGTGTGAAATCTGGAGTTGTGTTTGAGAAAAAATGAATTGCTTATTAGTTTAGAATCGTAGAGAAAAGATGTGGTAAAAGTAGGTGTATAAAGCTAGACTTGTCGATATCTTCCAACTATAACTGCACGTTTCAGCGAAAATCTGTGTCTCTGAAGGTTAGACCAAACTACTATCCCCTGAGATTTGAAAAAGCCGAGTAAGACATTTAGCACACATACAAGTGCAAACCTGTATGAAACTGAGATCTGTGCAACAAGTGCAAAAAGTAACGGAGGAGCAATTTATATAATCGGTTCTTTTAAGAAAAGACCGACCTACTATCGACCTATTTTTAGAATTTCTTTCAAATACAGTATAACCATCAAAATATTCTGAAAAGTTTTATTTTTAAACTTTTAATATTAGATTCTATTAAAACAATGAGGCCTTTCATACCCAAGCCAAAGTCGAGTATCGATTTGGCTCATTTTTAGCTACTTTGTTAAAGGGGCTATTTGAACAGAAATTTCGGTACAAATACCTGAATTTTTTGGTAAGCTTTGACACTGCCTATTTTTAAAAAGTTCTACCCTTCGTTCTCCCCCTATTTCATTAGTGTTGTGTTTTTCTCAAGAATGTTAAGTCATCTTCTATTTTTATTTAATTTTAAACTCTACTGTCAACATATTTTTTTTCTTTCAAATGTACACAAGAGTTCCCATAGAAGAGCATCAGATTTACAAATTCCTAGAACCGCTGGCCCTCGCAGTTTTCCAGGGGGTAGGGTGACAGACGGTTGCGACTCACGCCTCGGAAGGGACGCAGTGCACGAGTTCTCGGTCGAGTACATTGCGCAATTTTATGCAAACGGTTCAGGGGGCCCCACAGTGGGGCCAAATGGAAAAACGATGTTCAAAATAATCTGTAGCTCGCAATTCTTCATCGATTTCCAACTTTTTTTTTTCAAAAAATTCAGCATTAAATTCTTAAGAAACATGTCGAGGCTGATTTTTCAATTTTTTTTTTTTTTAATTTATATAGAACTGCGAACATCGAAAAAAATGTTGATTTACAACATTTTTTTTTTTAATTCTCTGTACAAATTTTTTTAGTGGCATCAGGCCTCAGGTTTGATGCGCAAGGGTCAGTGAAAGAAAAAAATTTGTTGTTATTTCAAGTTATTTGTTATAAACAAATATTTGCAACAAATAGCCAGTATGATGGATTATGTTTTTGTGAAGTATATTTACGCATCGAAATCGCTTGTTCTGAGCAACGAGGTGACATGTGATCATGAAAATGTGATGTCCGACATCATTTGTTAACTTTAACAACAAATAATATAAACAAATGCATGATTTGAACAGTTTTAGGCAGAAACAAACCGTATTTTCTTCAGATTGTCCTCGAATCTCATTGCCAGTGATACACATTGATGTATTTTTGTCATCTGAAATAATTTGTTGATATTATCAACAATTATTATAAACACATGCATGATCTAAACAGTTTTAGGCAGAAACAAACCGAATTTTCTTTCGATTATCTTCGAATCTCATTGCCTGTGATGCACGTTGATATATTTTTGTCATCCGATATCATTTTTTCAATTTATCAACAAATAATATAAACAAATGCATGATTTGAATAGTTTTAGGCAGAAACGAACCGAATTTTCTTCCGATTGCCTTCGAATCTCATTGCCGATGATATACAGTGATGTATTTTTGTCATCTGAAAAAATTTGTTAAATTGATCAACAATTATTATAAGCAAATGCATGATCTGAACAGTTTTAGACAGAAACAAACCGAATTTTCTTCCGATTGTCTTCGAATCTCATTGCCACTAATACTGATCTATTGCATAAATTACTCATCTCATCTGATGCATACTTGTCACATCTAAGAGGAAGCTGGAGACATATAGATAGTGATTTTCATCCTAAAGCTCTTGAGCTCTTGATTCTAGAATAAATCGTTCTTGAAATAAGGACTGGAATTATGAAATGTCCATAATAGGAATTTGTTCAAATGATTCGTTCATAAAAATGTTGAATGATATTTTGAGTCAAAAAAATATCAATGAGCATCGCAGGCAATGAGATTTGAAGGCAATCGGAAGAAAATTCGGTTGGTTTCTGCTTAAAACTACTCAAATCATGCAATTGTTTATATTATTTGTTGATAAATTGAAAAAATGATATCGGATGACAAAAATATATCAATTTGCATCACAGGCAATGAGATTCGAAGAAAATCGAAAGAAAATTCGTTTTGTTTCTGCTTAAAACTGTTTAGATCATGCATTTGTTTATAATAATTGTTGATAATATCAACAAATTATTTCAGATGACAAAAATACATCAATGTGTATCACAGGCAATGAGATTCGAGGGCAATCGGGAGAAAATTCGGTTTGTTTCTG
>CAKNXH010000242.1:429562-465264 GCA_932178445.1 Andricus quercusramuli
GGTGACAATAATACATCAATGTGTATCACTGGCAATGAGATTCGAGGACAATCGGAAGAAAATACGGTTTGTTTCTGCCTAAAACTGTTCAAATCATGCATTTGTTTATATTATTTGTTGTTAAAGTTAACAAATGATACCGGACATCACATTTTCATGATCACATGTCACTTCGTTGCTCAGAACAAGCGATTTCGATGCGTAAATATACTTCACAAAAACATAATCCATCATACTGGCTATTTGTTGCAAATATTTGTTTATAACAAATAACTTGAAATAACAACAAATTTTTTTCTTTCACTGACCCTTGCGCATCAAACCTGAGGCCTGATGCCACTAAAAAAAATTTGTACAGAGAATTAAAAAAAAAAAATGTTGTAAATCAACATTTTTTTCGATGTTTGCAGTTCTATATAAATTAAAAAAAAAAAATTAAAAAATCGGCCTCGACATGTTTCTTAAGAATTTAATGCTGAATTTTTTGAAAAAAAAAAGTTGAAAATCGATGAAGAATTGCGAGCTACAGATTATTTTGAACATCGTTTTTCCATTTGGCCCCACTGTGAGCCCTGACTGTTTACGTTTCGAGGGTACCGATTTACAAGCAAGGCCAGTGCTAGGCAACCCCCGAAACTGCTGTTATACAAATGCAACTCTGCAAATATATAAGTGTCCGTCCATCATACTTTTTGCCCGGAAGGGGAAGAAATACGAGGGGAACTAACAGAGTGGTGGGGAAGTATGGAGGGACGGAAATGGAGAAAAGATAGTAGATGAAAGAGTAATGCAGGGAAAGTAGAGGAAAGTGAGGCGAAGTGAGGAGCAGTAAGGGAAGGAAGGGAAGATGAAGAGGGAGATAGAGAAGGAGAAGGAGAGGGAGAGGGAGAGGGAGGAAAGTTAGGTTTACGAAAGGGGAGGAATGAAAAGGGCTGGGAAGTAAAAGGAGAGTGGATTAGGAGAGGTGATGGAAAGGGAAGTATGGGAAGGTAAATTGCAGAAGTGCGGAAACGGGAAGAGAGGGAAGGTAGCGGGAATAGAAAAATAGGGGAAGGGCTGGAAAATAAGGGGAGGTGCATGAGGGAAAGTGATAGAAGGGGAAGTATGAGAGGGGGGATTGGGGAGTAGTAGAGGACGTCTAAGTAGAGTATGGGCCAAGAAGTGAGAGGGGGTAAGAGAGAGGAAGTAAGAGAAGGGATAGGGGAGTTGAGGAGGCGTAGATTTGAACGACTTAATTAACGTAAAAGGCAGCAGAACCCTACCGGTAGACGCCTACTTTGACTAATTTTTTAAAAGTCCATTAAAAAAAGTCATATTCGAAATTTGATAATGTTTTGACAACAACTTTAATAACTTTTGAAAAATTGAAAATTTTGAAAAATCGGTTTGCATCACTGATTAGTACCCTAAACACTACAATGTGACAAAAAATGACTAAATTCGATGACTTTGACATGGAACACCCCCAATATTTTTCTCACGTCGATCAATATTAATAAAAGTTGCGAATAATTAATGTCGAAAGTGTCTAATATTGTAGAAGTGCAGATAGCAAGTAATTCACTGGGATGTATGGTCTGGTGCGAATGTGTATTACGTATGAAAAAGACAAAAATGAATAGAACAGGGACAGACCTATATATCATTCTGTCTACAGGAGACAATAAACTACTCATGCCCCAAAGGACCAGAAAAATTAATAAGTTAGTCGACTATGGACCACAAATTCATCCGCTTATCAAACCCCATTTCGCTGTAATGCTTCTTCCCCTTCTCCCTCACTCGCTATTCTTCATTTCTTCTCCTCCCCTGCTCTCTTCTTCGCGCTTCACCTCTCTATGGGATTTTTAAATGAGAATTTTAACGATCGACCTACATTTCACTGTTCCACTTACATTATCGAAAAACCATGCCAAATATTACGTTAAATATTATTATCAGTAATACTAATGCTCAGGAAAGTTACGAAAGTTAGAGAAGAGAAGGGATCCTAGTCTCTGTTGAGAGAAAAGAGAAGCCTGTAGAGAAAAAAATGGGGAGCTTTCAAATCTTATCTTGTACCAAAATTAGTAACTTGATTTTTATTTTTATTATTTGATAATTAAACCTAATGATCTGAGTGACAATAGATATGCGATCAAATTTCTCTTCCAGGTAATGAACTTTCCTCTCCTTCGCTTTTAAACTCTTGAAATGTATTATTTTTTACTTCTAATAAAAGGCCTGGGACTCACTTGAGAAATTCAAAATAGTGTCAATCGTAGGATAAATTTCAAAAATATAATAGGAAACCAGTTTCATGTATTTTTTTAAATATTACATCGAGGAGTTATCTTTTTGCGTAATCTGATATACAATATATCTTCCATAATATCACGTATACCCTGAAAGCAGTGAAATCCGATAAAATCCTTAAGAAACACTGAAAACCGTTAAGATCCTTTAAGATTCCAGGAAAACTCGTCAATATTTTTATATCCCTTCAAATCGTTGAAATCCCTTAAAATCGGTAAAAATACCTTGAAATCTTATAAATCCTTTTAAAAATTTATAAACCCCTTAAATCTATCGACATCCCGGAAATCCGTAGAAATCCCTAGAAGTCCCTTGAAATTTCATTTAATTCATTAACTAAAGTTCGCTAGAAATCCATTGGAATCCCCTAAAATTTTTTTTAATATCATTGGTATCCTGGATGACATTTTTAAAATACTTTAAAATGTTCTTAAACCATACCAAATTCTTTGAAAACCCTTAAAAAATGTTTAATCTCGTTGAATGACTTGGATTTTTTTAAATCCCATAAGCTGCTTAAAATCCTCTGGAATCCCTTAAATTTCATGAAATCACTTAAATCTTGTGAGATCTTTAGTAATACCACAAAAATCGAAAAAAGATATTGTAAAATTAGTTGAAATCTTTGTAATCTTCTGAAATCTTACTTGGAAATCTCGTTAAAACCTCAGAATTAAAAAAAAACTATATTATTTAAAATCGTTTAAATTTATTTAAATCGATATAATCTTATGAAATCTCGTACAAAATCTTCAAATCTTCAATATGTTTTGAAATTCCTTTAAAAATTTTGAAGTCTTTGAAATCCTCTGATGCCTCTTAAAATCTCACAAAATCCATAGAAAACTATTCAAATCCCCCCCTAGAAGTCGGTTAAAATTCAATTCTAGTCATTCCTTAAAATCCTGTTAAATTCTTTGACATCCCGTGAATTATCACGACATTTTTAATATCTCTTAACATTTCTTCCAAGATTTTGAAAATTTCGAAAGTCATCTGCAATCATATGAAACTTCATGAAACCCCTTGAAATCTTTGAAATTGTCTGAAATACCTTGGAATATTTTAAACTAATGCAAAAGCTTTTTTAAATCCTTATAAAATTTCTATAAATCCCTAAAATCAGTTAAAATCCTTAAAATGCTTTAAGATCTGTTGAAATCTCGGGACATTTTTAGAAATCCCTTGTTATATTTTGAAACGCGTGATTTTTATCAAGATTTTTTTGGATTTGGCTAATGTGTACGTATTCCAAATTTTTAAAAATTTCTTCGACATACACTCTCTCGTTTTGTTTACAGAAACTTTACTTTAAAAAGACAAACACATTTAATGATACTAATTTTGCATTTTTTGACTACTTTAAAGCCCAAAAAATAGTGGAGAGTTTTTTCCGTTGGAAAAGAACTAATTTGATTTAGAATATTTTGAAAAAATTTTGAATAAGCATCCCATTAACCAAAAAACAAAAAAAGTAATTTTTGTTAATATTATAAGAAGGATAACTTGATCAAAAATTATTTTTCTAAAATATGATTTAAAATTATTATTTGTTATCAAAAACTGCATACATAAAAAATTTGCGATAACATTTGAATCAATGAAAATTTCTTGTAATTTGTTCAAGTTTACCAAAACCGAGACCTAACCCATTCCACCAACAACTATTTAAAAATTTGTTGATAAGTTTATAATTTTTTAAGCTTAAAAAACTTTCAACCCTTCTACGTAGGCCAAAAGAGATATCCTGAAATTTTGTTTTTAATCACAGGTTATCCTGATTGGATACCTTAACTTTTAAAAATAATCTAATTCTTTCCTTCAACCCTCGTATATTATTAAACTTTTTTTTAATTATTAAATTTTAAGAAAATGTTACGTAAAAAAGAAGCATTATTAGAAAAAGTGTTGAAAAGTGTCAATAGAAAAAAACATAAGATATTGAATCTTATTTCTAGGAGAAATGTGTGGACAAAGTTCGCACTTTTTTACGAACAGTTCGAATTTTCAACGATTAGTTCTTGAAAATTTTCGACTTGAATATAAAGAAAAAAATTTTATTGGTGCGATTTGATTTATATAACTTATAAATTCACAACTCTGAAGATTCGAACCCTGAAAGACTGCTAACTCACCAGCTTCTAAACATAAACCGAGAGGCACTCAGGCGATCATAGTTCCCAGTTAATAGATTACGTGAGCCAGCTTGTGAGTTATCTCCCAATTTTTCCCAATCATTCGCAATATTTTTGTACTTATTGACGAAAAAAGTGGTGATCCGTTTCTGAATTTCCACATCGAATTCGTCCATTTTTTCTCATAGTTCGTAGATTATTTATGAAAATCCATCAACATCCGATACATTTTTCTCGTACCCAACACCTAGCTACTAGTTCGTGACTTTTTTACGGGCAGGTTTTTTTTCCGTGTAGGAAATATTTTATATCGTAGACTATAAAGATTCAATTTGCGGATGACTGGAGTCTGAAACGTTTAGTTATCAGAGACCGATAGTGCATAACAGTGTTTTCAAACTAGTGTAGAGACATTGAAGATGAAAATGAAATTTAAAGAAAGTTTTCCTTACCTTGAGATGCGGCTGGACAAGAAGTTCCTGAAGTTCTTTGAGATCACCACGGTCGATATTTCTAACGTTTGACCTGTCGACGTCCCGAAGAACTTCCTCAGCTTCTCGGGCTCGTTGAACTGCATCCGCCTGCGGAGCTCGACATGGTGATGGCATTCGAGAAGAAATTCTGTCGTAAAGCTAGAAAAAAATTTTCAACTCATAAAAGGATCATTAATAAAAATGAAAATTAGCACGACGACTCCCATGCAAATACAACCGACCCAAACGCTGCTAAAAATTTAGAAAACTTATTTTAATTTCAAATATTTTTGCAATACCTCTTTAAATTATTTAACACGAAAACCAAAAATATTGCAGTTTACTGAAGATTTTTCTATTCCATTTTCATTAAAAATTTAATTATTTTGTTGATAATGAAACTATTTTGTTGAAAAATCATTTTTTCTAGTTAAAAATTAATTTCTGTGATTGACGATTCATCTTTTTGGTTGGAAATTCGAGTACTTCTTGTTTGAAAATTTATCAGTTTTTGTTGAAAATTAATCTGTTTTAGTTGAGGATTCATCTATTTTGTAGAAAATTCGTATTGCTTCCTCATAGAGGAAGCTTTGTAATGGTAACTTTTTCCCAACTTTTTAAATTCATTCAATTAAACCTTCCTCAATTTAAAAATGTCTAATACAATGTTCTAAGAAATTGTCCGGATGTATGTATGTGTCACACTTTTTTGTGAACACGATAACTTGAAAATGGTTGCAGATAAATTGATGAAATTCGGGGCGCTTATTTTTCCCACTAATATTTTTTTATTAACATAATTCAAAGTTGATGCAAGAATAAAAAAGATTCCTTGGTTCGAGAAGAATCGATTGACCTATGATATTAATATTTTTTTATTGAAGCGTAGATAAGTTATGTTAATTTATATATTTTGAAAGACGGGTTTCTATCCTAAAACTTTTTTCGTTAACATAATTCAAAGTTGATGCAAGCACAGAAATGATGTGCGGATTCGAGACGAATCAATTGGCCTATAATATTAATACATTTTATTGGAGAGTAAGGAAGCTATGATAATACATAATATTTGAAAATACGGTTTTTATTGTAAAACTTTTTTCTTCAATATAATTAAAAGTTGATGCAAGAATATAAAAGATTCCCTAATTTGAGACGAATCGATTTACCTATAATTGAAGAGTAGGGAAGTTCTGGTAATTTATATATTTTTAAAATCGATTTTTATAGTAAAAATTTTCTCACTATCATAATTTAAAGTCGGTGCAAGAATAGAAAATTTTTTTTGATTTAAGACGAATCGATTGACCTATAACATCGACACATTTGATTGAAGAGTAAGGAAGCTATGGTAATGCATAATATTTGAAAACGCAATTTTTTATAGTAAAACTTTTTTCACTAACATAATTCAAAATTGACGCAAGAACGGAAAAGATTCTTTGGATCGAGGCGAATCGATTGATCTATAAGATTAATACACTTTGTTGAAGATTAAGGAAGGAATGCTAATTTATAAAATTAGAATCATCTGTTTCAAACTGAAAAACTTTTTTCATCGAAATAATTCAAAGTTGACGCGTGAATAGAAAGGACTTTTTCATCATAAATTTTCAAATAGAGTAATTCTGACAATTTTTGTAAATAAATCACAAAGCTGAGAAAGGGATAGGGTGCAACAGAACTTTTCCCTTCCCTTTTCCAGCTTGAAAAATTATAATTTCGAATACAAAATTTGCTTTGTCTCATTTGTCTTTGTATTCAAAAAAGTTGTATTTTTTTATAATTTTGTATTTTTTGTAAATTTCTATTTTCAAATTGATCATGATGAAGGCTCTAGTTTGTCTACTATTGAAAAAATAATGAATGCTTCCTCTAGGAGGAAGCAAATATATTTGCTAACGGGAAGCGAAGTGCTCATGAAATGAGCATCATTTAATTATAAATACAAACAAAGTGGAAACACTCGAGATCGAATTCACAGCTAGTTTTTTTTTAGCTGTATAACAATTTTAATTATGAATTCATCTTTTTGGGTTGAAAGCTCAACTACTTGCTTAAAAGCTGAACTAATTTGTAAAAAATGCTTCTTTTTGGTTGAAAATTCAACATTGTATTTCAAAATCCAACTACTTGGACGTCAATTACCTGTTGTTAAAATTCATATATTTTCGGGTTAAAAATTCAACTGTTTTGTAGGAAATTCGTCTTTTAGCTTGAAAATTCAACAATTCGGTAAAAAATTAACTTTCTTGTTGGAAATTCATATTTCTGATTCAAAATTCATTTTTTGGTGTAAAATTAACTTTTTTTCTGAAACTGTAGCTATTTCACTTTTGGTTGAAAATGTTTTCTTTGTAAGGTAAAAATTCAACTGTTTGGTAAAAATTGATGTATTTGTTGAAAATTCATCATTTCGAAGAGTCAACTATCTCGTTGGAAAGCCATCTTTCTTCAGTAATAAACTTGACTTTCTCGTTAAAATGTTGTCTTCTTCGGTTCAAAAGTCAACTGTTTTCTAAAACATTCGACTTTTGTGTGCAACCCTTGTGTGCACAACCCGGAACCCGGATACCTAAAAGGGTATATTTTTGCATGTAAGTGGGTTAAAAAACATAAACTTCGCTTGGGGCCTCCGGATCGTGATTATCTAGCTCAATTCTAAGCAAATGGTGTTTTAGAAGTTATTTAGGTATTTTTTGTCAAAAATAATCGACTTCAAAGTGTAAATACGTTTCGGACGCACCCAAGGTACCCGATTATCCAACATAAAAAAATTCAACTTTAAGTGGATTATTTATTTCTTATCAAGTTATTTGATTTATGCACGTGCATTCATGATAATTAAATTGAATATTAATTATTAATTAATTATTCTAGGGAAAGCACGTGAATTGTTTTGGTTTTTTTGTGTGTTTCAAAGTGTTTTATACATTTGGCACTAACTGTTTTGTTGAAAATTCGTCTATTTGGATAGAAAAAAAATCTTGTTCTCTGAAAACTCATCTACATATTTCTTTTAAACAATCGTCTTTTCAGTTGAATTTTTTATTTTTTGTTTGAAAATTAGTTTTTTTGTTAACTTAAAATCTAACTATGTATCCTATTTTTGGTTGTAAGTCAGTGGAAGTAATGTTACGAACTTTGATAACATTCAATACGTTTCCTGGTGATGAATTTTAAAGAATTCTTTTTTCATTGTTTTTAAGAAACATACCCTTTCTCCCCCTTTTTCGGGTTTCCCCTTCAATTCGAACTAAATTAATACAACCAAGCAAGCGAAATCTACCACTTTTGGTTGAAAAGTCATACTATTATATTTTTGTATCGGAATTCATCTCTTTTGGTAAAAAATTCTAATATTTGGTTGAACATTTTATTATTTTGCTGAAAATTGAAACATTTTGTTAAAAAGCCATTTTTTTGTCAGAAAATCAGCTTCTTGGTTGAAAATTCATCAGTTTTGATTAAAAAGGCATCTGTTTGGATCTAAGTGAATCTGGGTTATCTGAGGATTAAACAATTTGGTAGAAAATTAAACTATTCAGTTGAAAATCAACTTTTCTGCTATAAATTCACATTTTTTATTTAAATTTAACCATTCGGTTAAAAATTAAACTAATTTTATGAAAATTTAACTTTTTGATATAAAACTAATTTTTTTATTCAAAAATCACATTTTCGGGTAGAATATTTAACAGGTTTGTAGATAATTCGTCCTTTTGGCTTTCAAATTTAACAATTTCATTGAAAATTGATGTACATTTAATCGTGACAAAGTTTCGTATAGATAGTTCAGTGCTGCATCACTGAGGGCGCTACAATATGATACACTGATGTGTCGCACACAAGCGCATTATATACTACGAGAAACAGTTATTATTTATTTATTGAAAGCATAAAGAACAGAAAATTCATTTCGTTAAAGCCGCAAAATCAATTATGTGGGGGGAATATCAAAACTGATACTAAACACTAACATCATCATGTAACTTCGCGATCAATTTTACAAAAACTGCAAAATAATATTTAGCGCTATCGATTTCTCCAGTAATCTGAAACCCCCGGGAATTTCGTAAACCAGGAACTTTTTGAACTTATAAACGACCGATAACGAAAGTGGAAGAAACGTGTTATGACCGGGAATGTGATTCGAAAACCAATACAAAATTCCACGTGATTTCCGGGTTTACGAAATTCCCATTCATTACCAGAAAATAAATGTTCTATTCGCCACGCCACCAACAAATATATATATTTTTTTTTTTCGTGACTTATGACCTTCTTGACAGTTTGATGAGCTTGTGTGCGACACATCAGTGACAGAGGATTTTTTGAGGATGTGTCATATTGTAGCGGCCTCAATAATGCAGAACTGCGAAACTTTGTCTCGGTCAAATGCATTGCAGTCTGAGGGGCCTGAGTTGAACTATAGTGATCTCATGCCTATTCCAAGGGCCGCAAAAAATGAACATTTGGGTATTTCAAGGCTGGAGGGGCCCCCACCTCTGCCGCAAGTCGTGGGGTGATTTTGTCAAGCGACGTTCATTGGCTGCCCCTGCCTTGTGCCGATGCACGCGCTATAAGCATGTGTACGTTCTTGCATGTACGCATCGAGTATTTTAGCATGCTGTCACGGTTATGATAGGATAGGTAGAAATGTCAGGAAGGTTAGGACAGTTAACACATGTTGACAGGGGAATGGATATGCCTTTTTGGAGAAAATATTTGAAACATAAAAGTAAGTTATAAATTTGTGAATAGAAATATTTTTCAAGTGTAGAATGCATTTGCGAAATTCTGTTTCATCCTTTTCTCTGTTCAAGACCTCTACGTTTCACGACATACACTCAACTATCCGAAATTTGAGGTTAGAGTATCCGATTCTGGTCAAATCGATCTGATGCACTAACCCCAAATTTTGGATTCTTTATTTTATTTCGGGACACTGAAAGGTCGTCAATTGTCAAAGGAAGGGAACATGCATGAGAAAATATATTCTACACTTGACGAATATTACTACTCGTACATTTATGACTTACTTTACGTTTAGAATATTTTTCCCAAAAAGTCGTATGCATTCCCATGGCGTCATGCTAAAATAGTCAAGTCAAACCAACGAGGGCTTCCGGCTCTTCGGGCCTCTTATTAATTCGTCAGCCACTGACGCGGGCGAGATCGTACATACAGTGGCTGTGGTGGGAGGTGGTGAAACTGCGCTACTTGGAATATCCCTGCTTGAGGGACTTGGAATAGGTAAGCCTTGGAATAAGCAAGAGTTCACTTGACTCTGTTAGAAGTTCATATATTCTGAAGATTCACCTATATAAATAATATGATGTTTTTGTCTACTAGGCCTGAAATCAATACTTTTTGATTATTGATTGTTTTTATTTTATAAGTTGTGAAAAAAGTCTATCTAGCTCCGCTGGGATCCCATCACCAGGTCTTTCAAATTTCCGGTCTGATGCTATAACTAAGCTACCGAGAGATGGGAAGATTTTCTTCACTGCTCCTACAAGTTGAATGTAGACGTCATTCATTCTACTTGTAAGATTAATTTTTAATCATTCCAACATAAGAGTGATTTTTATTAATTGATGATATGGTTTTCGACCAGCGAAATATAGTAAATAATATGATGTTAATGTTTTTGTCTACAATATTTTTAAAATATTGATGGTTCTTATTGTATAAGTTGTGAAAAAAATCTCTCTAGCTCCGCTGGGATTCCAACACCAGGTCTTTCAGACCTTTTTTTGGTTAAAGCATCAGACCGGAAATCTGAAAGACCTGGTGTTCGAATCCCAGCGGAGCTAGAGAGATTTTTTTTACAACTCATAAAATACAAACAATCAATATTCAAAAAATACTGATTTAGACCTAGTAGACAAAAACATTAACATCACATTATTTACTATATTTCGCTGGTCAAAAACCATAACATCAAATTATAAAAATCCACCTATATAGTTCAAAGTTTTAATTTTGGTTGAAAATACGTTTTCGTTTTGATTAAATTTTTTTAATCTGAATATTTGACTATTCCATTTCTTAATAGAAATACTAGAAATGTGTTCTTTATAAGTTGAAAATTCGTCTTTTTTGGTCGGAAATTAATCTTTGCGGTTGAAAATTTATCCTTTTTCATTCAAAATGCAACTGTTTGGTTCCAAATTATTGTGGATTGTTTGGCGATTCACGAATATGGTACACAATTAAACTATTTGGCTGAAAATTAACTTTATGTTAAGGATGCATACTTTTGGTTTAAACTTAACTATTTGGTTAGAAGTTAAACTATGTTTTTTTAAATATTGAACTTTTTGATAAAAAATTACCGTTTTTGTTAAAAATACTATATTTTCTTATTGAAAATTCAACCCTTTTGTAGATAATTCGTTCCGCCCGGCTTTACAATTTAACAATTTTGTTGAAAAATTATGTATTTTGTTAAAAATGCTTATTTTTTTGTAGAACATTAACCTTTTTGTTGGAAAAATTCATCTTTTGGGTTGAAAATTTAACTATTTGGTTAAAAATATATCAGGTCCACGTCATAATGTTGCTCAACGTGACGCAGTTACGGCTAGGCCGTTGGAGTATTGCGCTTTATCGCTATGCTACTGTTTAGTCATGCAAAAGTGACCACGGCACATCCCCCGCGCCTGTGCTTATCCACAGCCGCCGCTGCTTAATTCTTGGAACGCCCGAATCGAAATTGCTACAATAATCCAAAGTCTAGTGGCTGAAAGTTGAACTAGTTTGTTACAAGTTCATATTTTTTATGATTTACCACTCTTTCCGATGTTTTAACAGAAGTTTGGTCTACGTTACTTTTTGGGAAGGGTGGGGGGAAGAACAAAACTACAGGTGTCAACGAGGGAGCCTAAAATTGCTAACGTAGTTTATGGACCACCCCTCATCTATAAAATGGAAAAGTAAACCCGAACAGCAGCTCTTTCATCAATTTTTTTTAGTTCGTACTCACCAGGAGTTCCGCGATTTCTAGCAAGTCCGCAGCAAGTTCGGACTCGCCAAAGAGCAACAGCTGACGAATACGCATCTCTGTTGTGTTTACCGGTGGAAAGGGGCAGATTCATCCCCGCGTGCCTTAGCCGGTGAAGTAGAAGAGCGCACAAGAGTAGTCGCGAAGAAGATGAACAAGATACTGATGGTGAGGAAAAAGAAGAATAGGATCAGGAGGAAAAGGTAGACTGGTACCCGTGTTTTTGCGTAAACGCGAGACCGGGATTCCGCGAAGATACGCGGCATTGTTTACGAGCTTTCTGGCACTTAGATCGCCATTTTGAACCGATAGGTTATTACGCATGCGATCTCGTATTTCCAAGGCTTGAAATATCTGGGCAAGATCTATCCTGTCCCAGGAAAAGGGGTTGGCTCCCCCAGTGTATAAATTCGCAACTTGGATTGAAATAATCGACGAGAGAGGGAATAGGGAGGCAACTAGCGACGCCACGGTTTGCTTCTAACTGGTACCTAACTTATCAGAACCTCTCGACTTGGTTGCTGCCTGCAGAAAACGTACCGACTCGTCGAATGCGCAAAATCCGGCTGAAACTTCCCCTTGGGGAATCTATCGGAGGGGTTGTCAAGCTTTTACGGAGTCTACTTTACCCTGGGTGGCCCAAAAACTTCATTTTCAAAATTCCCTGCTTTTTCCTTGACCAATTTTTCATTTTTCCTGACCATTAATACTCAAATATAGGAATTTGAATCTTTTTTAACATAAAATCTTTTATAAACAAAATAAATCAATGACATTTCACATTAGAATTTCACATTTACACATTTACTTTAACCAAAAAAGATGATTTATCTAGAGTACCAGATGAATTTTCAATCAAAAACGACGAATTCACAATAAAACATTTAAATTTTCGACCAAAAAAGATGAGTTTTCAACAAACTAGTTTAATTTTCGACCAAATAATTAAATTTTCAACGAAATGGTTGAATTTTTAACCAAATTTTTGAATTTATGAATTCTCAACCGAATGGTCGAATTTCCAAACACAAAAGGTTGAACTTAAACTAAAAACAGTTATATTTTAAATCAAATGATGGCATTTTTTAGAAGAGAGTTGAATTTTCAAACAAATGAAATGAATTATCAATCCAAAAGGATGACATTTCTGTCCAAATGGAGGTATTTTCAACAAAACTGTTGAATTTTCGACCAAAAAAGATGATTTTTAACAAAGTACTTTAGTTTTGGAAATAATTAAATTTTCAACAAAATAACATTTTTTTTATCCAAACGGTTTCATTTTTAACCAAAAAAGAGAAAATTACAGGAAAGATTAGTTTTTACCGAAAAGACCATTTATTACCTAAAAAAGTTCAATTCTCAACCAAAACTGGAATAGATACATTTCAGGTTCAAATTTTTCATTTGAAACAAAAAAAAGTCCATTTTCAACCAGACGGTTGCATTTTTAACAAAAAAAGTAAAATACAACCAAGAAGATTAGTTATCTACCTAAAAAGACGAATTTTTCACTCAAAAAGTTCCGTTTTTAACCATAACTCGAAAAATTACATTTCTAGTTCAAATTTGTTATTTTGAACGAAAAAAAACCTAAATTTTCATCTACAATGATGAACGTTCGTTTGAAATAGTTGAATTTGCAGTTAAAAAAAAAATAAACCCGAAAAATACGAATTTTCAACAAAATATTTCAATTTTCAACAAAGAACTTGAATTTTCAATAAAATAATTCAATTTTTAACAAAACAGAATTTTTAACCACGTTGTTAAATCGCTAACCAAAAAAGATTAATTCTCAAACAAGAATACGGATTTTCAACCAAGAAGATTAGTTTTCTACCAAAAAAGACCAAATTTCCACTAAAGAAGATCAATTTTCAACCAAGAATGAAATTTTAACAAAGTTATTCACCTTTTTTTAAAGTAGTTTAATTTTTAATAAAAAATTAATTTTCAATAAAAATTGAAGTTATATTTTATGTGAAAAAAAATTCAGCAAAAAAAATAACTTTCAACTAAAATAATGAATCTTCAACTGGAATAATTAAATTTGCAATTAGGTAACTAATCTGGAACAAGAGAAAACTAACTTTCAACAAAATAGTTAAATTTTCAACCAGACTTGAATTTTCAAACAAATTATTGAATTTATAACAAAATTTTTTATTTTCAACAAATAATAATACGTATTAGCAAACTTAAAGTTTTGCTCTAAATATAATACAGATTCCTAGTAATAATATTAGTATTTTTCTTAATTTTTAAATTTTAACCACATCGTTGAAACTTTAACCTAAAAAGATGAATTCTCAACCAAAAAGACGAATTTTTAAACAACCAGATTAGCTTTCTGCAAAAAAATACGAAATTTCCAATAATTTTTTAACAAAGTGACTCGTCTACCACTCAAGTAGTTAGATTGTTGATTAAAAAAATCCATTTTCAACAAAAAGCTGAAGTTATATTTGAAGGGTAGAAATGCAAAAGGAGTCAAGCGCCATTTTTCACTTTTTTCAGGAGAGACTAAAAACATGTTGTAAATTCAGCGGGACCATATAAGAAAAAAATAAGAAAGTGCTTTCGAGATACTTTCATGCTCTATCGAACTAAAAAAAGTTTGCTCACGAAAAGCTATCCGGTTTCGAGAAATTGAATGAAACAGGTCACGTTTCGAGGTTAGATTTTGGGTCCGTATCGACTTTTAACATCTTTCAACATTCATTGTGGAGTAAATTCGCACTTTGAGGAAAAACTAAAAATTTGAATTCTAGCTATTGAATGGACGAATTGATTTCAAAAAAGTTTGTTTAAAAAAAATCATGCATTTTCGCGAAATTTGACAATCCAATTATGACTTCGAAATGGTGTTAAAATGACATTTCAACTTGAAAATAATGACGATAGAAATAATAATTTTGCATATTTCCAAAAAATGAGGAATTGGGTTCCAGGTTGTTCAGTGCTGAACGGAAGGGACCCAATAGTAATTAAAAATAATTAGCCAGTGTCGAGAAAAATGAAATTTGGTTTTTTACTTTGTGGTTAGAAAAGCTTCACGGACTGTGAACACAAGAACACAAATTTTGAAAAATGATGCCCCAAAAAAATCCTTTGGCAGGCTTGTGTAATAGAATTTATCTGATTTTTTGAGCTAATAAACCCGATTTCGAAAATTTGGCGCTTGACTCCTTTTGAATTTCTACCCTTCATTTATAGTTTAGAAAAAATGAATTTTTAGCTAAAATGATGAATCTTCAACGGAAATAGTTGAATTTTTAGTTTGCAAACTAATTTTCAACAAAAATAACGAATGTTCAACAAAAAAATGCAATTGAAACAAAATTAAAAAATTAACCAAATTTTGAATTTTATAAGAATAAGGGTATTAATAGTTTTAATGTTTTTAATGTTTACTTTTCAACCATATAGTTGAATCTTCAACCTTCAAAGATGAATTCCCAACCAAAAAGACAAATTTTTAACCAAAAGGATTAGTTTTCTACTAAAAAAGACAAAATTTCCACTAACTAAGATCAATTTGCAACCAAAAATAAATTTGAAATAGTATTGGAAACATAAAAATAATGAAATATTGTGGAAAAACACACACGAGACGAAAAAGAAATGAAATAGGCAACGTTTTGATGAGAATGTGCCCACTTATCGGGCTGATTTTTTCACTGTTAATGAACTTTTTTACGAATAAAGCAAAAACTACACATGCTATCAAAAATGGACCAATAACAAATTTGTAGATCTTTTTTTTATGCACAAATTTTGTTTAATCAGGATTTGTCGTATCTTGCATAGTTTGGCCGTAAAATTGAATTTTTGGATTTTTAATTATTTTTTGTGCAATAAAAATGTGAATTTTCAATTTTTGAAGAAAATTCAAAAACTCGTTATGATAATCTTGCAGGGCGTGCAAAAAAAACATTTTTCTTCTCTTGACTTTTTTTCGCAACGTGCGTTTTTCGGCTGAAAATGTTAATTTTCGTTTCTTTTTTTGGATTTTGAAAATGCTGTAACTCTGAAAATTTTCATTTTATAGAAAAATGTCATGAGAAAAAAATTGTTCGAATTTCCGAGTACTATGAACAGCCGCAAATATCATTTTCAAATTTTGAAAAAAAATGGTCTCAAAAATTTTCAAAATGGTCTCACTTTTTGAATTTTTATAAAAAATAGCTGGCTAACGAACTTGAACTTCATTTCAGGATACTCAAAGAGTATACTAAAGCCCAATCCAATCTGTCAATTCTTTCGAAAGTTATCGTGCTAACAGACTAAAAATCTACATACATACCCACCCACATACATACACACATACATACAGACCCATTCGTAAAAACCTGTTTTTTGGGTTCAGGGGGTCTCAAAACGTGGACATTTGATAAAAACCGGGGGGTCAAATCTTACACAAATCTAATACCTTCTCTAGATGAGAATGTAAAAATGCATTTTCAACAAAAAAAGAAAATAAGAATTTTCAACTAAAATGATAAGTCTTCAACTGAAATGGTTAAATTTTTAGTTGAAAAAAATAATTTGTAACGAACAAGCAAAACAATTGTCAACCATGAAAAGAATTTCCAACTAAAATCATAAATCTTCAACAAAAAATTGACTTTTTAACACAGTAATTCAACCTACAATGAAGTAATTGAATCTAGGACCAAAAATATACATTCTGAGCAAATAATGTAATAGTAGATATCTTAACCAAAAAAAATTAATTTTAAATAAAGAAACAGTTGAATTCAACGGCAAAAGGTAAATTTTCAAACAAAATAGTTGAATCCTCAACCAAAAAAGTCTAATTTTCAACCAGTTTAGTTTTTAACCAAAATAGATGGAATTTCAAGGGGTTAACAGCCCGTGAAGTCAGGTGTACACATTCGCTGAAGTCACTGGCGTGAAGTCACTTGAATTCACATGAAGTCACTGAATTCACTTGAAGTCAGTGTTCACTCCATCGGTCGAGTTGTAAACCCCTCGTAGAATTTCTACAACAAGAGATAACATTTTGAAATCTAAGAGACGAATTTTCAAACAAAAAAGATTTCAGTTGAACTATCAACATCAACATCTGGATTTTTAACGACAAAAGAAAATTGCATAAGCATCACCTTTGTTACCGTCATTACCGACAATAGCATTTTTCATTGTTCGCTTCGTGATTGAACAAACTGAAAATAATAAAATATGAAAACACTCTTAAGATTAATTTGACTACATAAAAAATTCCGGTCACTGACATTCGAAATTACATAATTTCAAATTTTAAACTGTAGGCGTATAATTCGTTTAAGAGAAATAAAAATAAAATTTCTAGCCGCAAATTATCTAGATTGAAACTAGCAGAGAAGTCTGCTCAGATTTATCGACGTTTCAGCTTGCTGGTGCATTTCTCTAATTAAATTGATTATTAAAGTGGTGTTGACGACTTCAAGTTTAGTTCGCTTTTGCATGATTCGTAATTGATTTTAAAATTAGTCAGGCAGCGAATAGCTTACTTCAAAGAAAATGTTCTCGGACTAAATGAACATCTATTAGTTCATATAATTTTGAAGTAAAGTGGCAATTAAAGTTGAAGGTCTTCAGCTACTTTCCGGTATAACGAAAAAAAGGTAACGGCTGGCTAAACATTTCATGAGATTTATAATAGAAAAAATATTCTTCTTGAACTGTTAAACTGAATCTGAACACTATTGCAGGAACAAAAAGGGGATTTGAAGTTTTAGGTTGAAAAAACATTAAATTCAAAAGATCACACTTTACAATTTTAATTTGAACCAATAATTACGGATTCATTGAAAAGTTATATTCGTAACTTTTAAACTCAGGATGTGTTTCAAATCCTCCGATGAAAATCCAAACTTAAAATTACTCTGAGATTTATTTTTAAGTAGGCAAGGTTATTGCATAAAGGTAAATCGCTTTATTACTAGAAACAGTTGCTATTTACCTCTATAATCCATAATAAGATCCGAAAAGTAGAGATAAGTAACGATATAATGCAAAGGAAAGGATCATTAATATTCAAAGGCCAGCATTTTAACCTTGTAACATTTTTTCATAGAATCTTTCATAAGCGAAATCCAAAAATTTCAATTTTTTGTTTGTTCAACGAAAAAAGATGAATTTCCTTCCCTGAAATATCAATTTTTTATTCGAACAGACAAATGTTCAACAAAATAGTTAAATTATCTACCTACAAAAATTAATTATCAACCAAATAGTTGATTTTTTAATCGAAAAAGATTAAACTTTAACCAGAAATAGGTGCACTTTCAAACTAATAGTTAGATTTTTTAGAAGAAAGTTGAATTTTGCACCTGAAAAGTCTAATTTTTAACAAAAAGATGAATTCTTATGCAAAAATATAACAGTTGATGTTTCAAGAGAAACCAAAAAAAAATCACTACCAAAAGAAATGAATTTTGAAACAAAAAAGGCACATTTTCAACAAAGAAGATTAATTATCTACCAAAAGGCGGATTTTTAAACATATTATTGAATTTTCAACTGAAAAAAATTTCAATCCAAAATTTAAGATTTAATTGTCAGTGAAAAAATTAAATTTCAACAAAAAACCCGCATTCAAAACCAAATACTTAAATTTTAAATTGAACAAATGTGTTTTTAACTGGAGTGATTGATTGTCTAACAATGAAGATAAATCTACAAATAAAGAGTTTTCATCAGGGCAGAAAAAAGGCCATCCAAACTGCTGAATTTTCAAGCCAAAAGACGAGTGTTCTGTAAAACAATTGAATTTTTTACAAGAAAATATGAATTTTCAGTAAAAAAAAAGTTAATTTTCAACCAAACAATTAAATCTTCAGTTTAAAAAAACCATTGAAATTTTCAGTATAAAAAGAATAACTTCCTAAATAATTAACAAGATGCCTTCAACCTGGTTTCTTATATAGAGAATTCTGATAGCTTTCAACCTATTGAGAAGAAAAAAAATTTATTTCTCATGTAATTAATATTAAAAGAACCAGAAGAATCAGAAGATGAAGTAGAACAAATTTAGAATTTGCGATAGAAAAAAAATCCCGATCCAAAATAAAACTCCCGGTTTTTCGATGTCCCTTTCCGGTAGAGAACCTAAATTTAAAACACAAATATTAAAATTTCGAATTTATTATCCTTAACAGTATTATAGTGCCTCTTAAACAAAATTCCGTGACTTTTGCAAAATTTTCTTCAAAATGCCTGACCTTTCCCTTATTTCCTGGTTTTCCCTGACCTACGCCCACCCCGTGTTCGTGCAAAGTAACTTTTTGCTGAATTTATAAAATAAAAATATTTTAGCTCCTGATGAATAAAAAGTTGCAAGTACAAGAATTCAGTTGTGAAATCTTAAATTATGTTTCGCAACTTGATTTCTTGAAACCTTGGATTTGGAAAACGTATTCGTTCGAATTTAACGAGGAAGAGGGGGGGGGGTGGTGATTAAAATTTCAGATATCAAATGATCGTACCTCTAATATCGCTCGAAGTTGATAGTCGTCAACGGCGGAAAGGATTTCACTACGTGTCAGTCTACCGCTCTCTTGAAGTATCTCTATGTCATCAAGTGAGTCTAAAATTTCAGCAACAGCACCTGCAAAATATAAATTGATTGAAAATAGAATTTATGCTTTCAATATTGAATTTGCGTTATGTATTTTTCGAGAAGTCACTGCGAAGAGAAAACGCTGGCAATTTCAGTAAAGCCGATATAGTTACTTATCTACGTAAGACTCGAGAGAACATTTTCGATTCCATAAAATCCATTTAAATGCCAATCAGATTGAATAACGGAGACGCGGAGAAATAGTGTCATCAAATTACTGCAAGTAATTAAGTGAAAGGAGCAGAAAGATTCTAGAATAAACATAAAGATTCATTTTTCTGAATAGTTTCAACCGGTATTTAACATAATCCGTAAATCATTAGAATATTTCCACTTAGAAATATATTATTAATAATAAATCCAGCTTTGCGTATTTATCTTTGCGAAATAATGTACCAATTCAAGGATCACAGTGGTTGAAAAGCTCCATTTTACGTAAAAAAGGGGATCTTCTTTAAACAAAGGTAAAATTTTTTTTTTATCAAAATACGAGCATAATAGACAAAAATTCATAAATTCAACATCTATTAGAAACAAAGATTGTATTAAGTTTAAAAAAAAATAATTACTTGGTGAGGAGTAGAAATAAGAAAAAATTCAGTTATAAAAACTACTGTTGAAATAATTATTTTTTCGAAAGTTTTAAACTTTTTTCCTCGGAAAAAATAAGCCATGATTTGTTGAAATTTGTAAATTTTTTAAAGAATTGGTAAGGAGCGGAAGTAAGAAGAAATTCAATTATAAAAACTATTGTTAAAATAATTATTTTTTCGTAAGTTCTAAACTTTTTCATAAGAAATATTGTGTTTTCTTTCGTAATGCATGACTGATAATATAATATTAATTCTTAAAATCATAGAAAACTTTTTATTTCAAATACGTCATTTTTGGCACGAAAGCTACCTTAAAATGGTCAAGAGTGTCTAACAGACGGACTGCGTATTTTGAATTTCCGGTAATTTCTTGTATATTTTTTTTTCAATGTGTGGTAGTTATATTTCTGTTTTAAATTTCTATGTCCTATCTCAGAATTTTAATTTTTTGGAAAATTCCCTCTTCCGTGTCAAAATTAAAGTTCTTATCAATAATACATAATTCTTTTCGAAAATTATTCGTTCTCTCTCAAAATTGTAATTCTTTTCGAAAATTCCCTGTTCCATGCAAAATTATTTCAGAAAATGTATTGTACCAGGTCAGCTTTATAATTTTTTGTCCAAAATTCTGTGATCCAATTCAAAATATTACATATAATTGCTTCGGAGAATTTCCTCTTCCAACTCAAAATTATCATTTTTCTCGAAAACTTATTGTTCTAAACCAAAATTATACTTAATTTTCAAATACACGTACAACCAATTCAGAAATACAGATATCTCCCACAAAAATTTCCTGTTCCAGATAATCATTACAGTTTTTATGTTTTCATTTTAAAAAGTATATGTTTTATTCAAACAAATACATATATACAATATCAACTAAATACTTATTTGCGAGTTTGAATGTACACCGAATTTAAAAATTTAAAATAACTTGAAGATTTCAAGATATAAAAAAAATTACGAACAACATAACTTATATTATCACAACTATCCCTTAAAATATTTTGGCTCATAACAAATATTGCATATTCGTTAGGTTTCAGATTTGTAGCTCAAAGAGATCTAACTCATTTATAAATGATTTAATTAAAAGCGAGTCTATAATGAAGTGACTTGCGCTTGGCATGAAATTCACGTGAACTAAAAGCATCTTGGCTACACACCTGTTGTCGTCACTTCATCGTCACCAATTTCGAAGTAACTATCACCATTTGTTTCTGAATAGTGTGTGTGCCACCTCGAAGAAGAAACAGCCGCTTTCACAGAAGCCTTCAGCTTTCGTCTCGCGTTAAACTTCTTAAGTTCTTCTATAGTTTCTGCTAAATGTATTCGTGCAGCCCCCTTGTCACGATCCTAGGAAAAGAAAAATTAATGCAAATTATTCAGTTTGTTTAAATTTCATATTCTACAATGTAAGAAGGATCTGAGAGAACAACTTCAATTGTTAATGAAAGAGACTCTTAGTTGCTTCCAAATCAATTAGAAAGTAAATCAATTTGAAATTTGAAGCTATGTACCCAGACATCACAGACCAAAGCTCTCTCAAAACAGGGGAAATAGGCTGATTATTTACGAAAATAGGGGAATAAATTCTTTTATATAATATTAATGTAGGCACCATTATTCCTAAGATTTCAAGACAAAATATATTGCGTTTTTAACAAAATAGTTCAATTTTCCATCAAAAAATATAAATTTTCAACAAAATAGTTAAGTTTTCAAGCTAAAAAGTCGAATTTCTAGAAAAAATCTGACTTTTTACATGGAAAAGATAATATTTCAATAAAAAAGTTAATTTAAAAAAAAAAAACAAGATTACTTTTTAACAAAACTGTTGAATGTTAAACAAAATAATTAAATTGTCAACAAAAAACCTTGCATTTTTAACCAAATATTTGAATTTACAACCTACAAGGATAAATAATTGTTAGTCACATACGTAATCGAATTTTCAAACAAAAAATAATAAACTTCAACCAAAAACAGTTGGATTTTACACCAAATTGTTGAATTCTCAAGCCAAAAGGACGAAATTTTAGACGACAGTTAAATTCCAAACCAAAAAGTTTAATTTCCAACTAAAAAGTTTATTTTCAATTAAGAAAGAAGAATTTCCAACTAAGAAAGATTACTTTTGTATGAAAAAGGAGGAATTTTCAATTAAAATGGTCGATTTTTCAAGCAAAAAAGATTAAACTTCAACCAAAAAAAGTTGCATTTTCAACCAAAGAATTTGGCATTGTAACAAAATATTGAAATTTAACCAACAGAGAATAATTCCGAGCCAAAAATATAATAATAGACTTTCCAATTAAAAATAATTAACTTCCAACCAAAAGAACAAATTTTGTGTCCAAGAAGATTACTTTTTAGCAAAACAGTTGAATTTTCAACAAAACAATAACATTTTCAACTAAATAGTTCAAACCAAAATTTTTAGAAGACAGTTCAATTCTGCAACGAAATTATAATAGTACAATTTTCAATTAAAAATAATTAACTGTCAACCAAAAAAGATGACTTTTCTACCAAAAGATGAATTTTCAATCCAAATGAACAAACTTCCTATCCAAAAAACATTACTTTTTGACGAAATAGTTGAATTTTCAACAAGATAATTACATTTTCAACAGAATCGTTGAGTTTTGAATCGAACAGTTGAATTTGAAATCGAACGGTTGAAATTTTAAACAAAAAAATTAAACTTCAAGATGGTTTTCTTAGAAGATAGTTAAATTTGTAACCCGAAAAATATAATTTTCAACAAGAAAGTAAATTTTTAACCGAGAAAAAACAAATTTCAACCATAAAAGATGACTAGTACCAAAAGATGATTTTTCAATCCAAAAGAACGAATTTTATATGCAAAAAGACGACAGTTGAACTGTTTACCAAACAAGATGACTTTTAACAAAAAAGCTGAATTTTCAACAAAATAATTCATTTTTAACTAAAATAGATTAATTCTGAATCAAAAATATAACAGTAAACTTTTAAATAAAAAAAAAACACTCAACCAAAAAAAAGGTTACTTCTACCGAAAGCTGAATTTTCAATTCAAAAAAGATAAATTTTCAACAACATAGTTAAATTTTCAACAAAATAATTCATATTTTAACCAAACCCTAAAATTTTCGACCAAAAGAGATGAATTCTGAACCAAAAATATTATAGGAGACTTTTAAATTTAAGCGAAATAAACTTTCAATCATAAAAGATGAATTTTCAACCAAAAAAGATGAAGTTTTGACAAAATAGTTGAATTTTCAATAAAATAAGTCTATTATCAACTAAATATTTGAATGTTTCAACAAGAGAGTTGAATTTTGAACCAATAATATAACTGTAAACTTTTCAACAAAAGAATTAAGGTAGCGATCACACATAGCGTCACATTTGAGGGGTTGGAAGCGGGGGTAGTAATTTTTTTTCAACTTTCAACGAAAAATAGTTGTATTTTCTGATTGGCCTCTATTAATTCAATTCGCTAAAAGACGACAGATGGAGGAGAAGGAAAAGTTTATTGAAAACAGAGTAAAAAGAGAAATTCTTCAAAAAGAGAAAAAGAGGAGAATAGTGTAAAGAGTGTGAAGTCTGTGTACCCCTCGAAAAAAAATATTTTTTTTGGCCAACATGCACCGAAAGTATGTATTTTCCTGCATGTAAAGTGCGCGCAAAGTGGCTTATTTCTACCAGAGACAAAGCCGGTCGGAAGAAAGTACTTCCGCCCGCTTCACATGCCCTCAAAGGTAAACTTTCGATGCAGGTTATTGACTCGGGTCCCCTGGGCTCAACTGCAACTTTCTCTCGCGTCAATCGCTTTTTTCCGCCCTTGATACACAATGTACTAATTTCAGTGTTACTTCGAGAGAAGATAGAGGAAATCGAGATTTCGTTAAGAGAAAATGGGATAAAAGATATTAATACTAAAGAGAGGTATATCTGGCTTATTTTCATTAAGTGAGCGAGCTTTGCCCCTAGGAATCGATAACCCACTTGCACGTGTATTACATCGATACTCAGAGCCCTCGTGCACCCCTTCCTTAGCTAACTACTCAACCACACACCACATACAAGCACGCAGACATAATGCACATTGGCACACGCATCAACACCTCTCGTCACCCGCACGACTATATTTAAAAGTAGCTGCTTTTATTATTATAGTAACAATATCGATACTTCTATGTAAAACAGCCTCTCTTGAAGTCTACGTCTAAAACGACAAGTCTGGTCGTCTAAAAGTACCACTCTGCTTTTTCTCTTGGTCCTTCTTTTTTATTGTAGGGGAAACCTCCCTACACTGGATAATGTAACCTGCAGTGGATAATGATTAATTAAAAATACTAATATATGTAAAATAATTACTTCAATTTAATTAATAGTTAAGGAAATATACGTGTTTATGAATTAAAATTAAAATTAACTATTTTTCATTTATTTTGTGCTCCTAATTGATAATTATCAACTGTAGATTGCATTATCCACTGTAGGGAGGTTTCCCCTACATTAATACGCGACCAACAGTTACAATACAATCAAACCTCATAGTCCCTATGGGATAAAATATAGGGACCGAAAGGTACTGTTTGTCACAGTTGTCACACTCATAGGGTATTTTTTCACGCTCAATGGGTAACAAATCTAGGATAAACTCATAAGACTTGACTTCAAAAGAATTTAAGTTAAATTCAAACGAATTCAAATGTATCGGAAAAATAGAGGAATTCAAAGTAAGCGAGAAGTAATCAAGGCGAATTAAAAAAAAAACTCAAATGAATTGAAAAAAATTTTTAAATACAAAAAGCTTCCGTTTTCCGGAAAAAGAAAATCCGTAATTTTTGTTTTGTTTATCTCATGACAGTGCCCTCGGGCTCTTGAAATTAACATGGGAGTTTAAATCCAATGGGAAAAGCTCATTTCTCGATATAATGGAAAAAAGAAGTACTTGTTAGAAACTTGTTATGGATTAAAGTATAGGCGCCTCTTAAGGAACGTTCGAGGAATAATTTCCACCCAATAACATTCAATTTTGTTCCCCCAATTCCCTTTTATTGTCCCTAGAAAATGGCCCCAAAAATGCAAAATAGCAGTTTTTCATCTAATTCATGCTAAAGACGATATATCTCGAAATTTTTTCAACATTGATTATTTTTAATCGATAAGTGAAGGCTTTTCAAATATTTTTTGAATAATTTTAAATTGCATAGACAATTACTCTTTATTTAAACAATTGTTAGCCCCCTGTAAATCGTGAAGAGTTATTATCTTTCGGGATAAATGATATGAAGTTGATGCATGTCAAGAGTAGTACTTCCTATGTAACATATTTTTCAATTCTTTGAAGAATTTTTATTTGTTGAAACCATTTTTTCCTTGAAATTGCAAAAAGTTATTATTTTATGAAATTGATGACATAATTAACGAATGTCAAAAATAGTATATTTTTAAGGATATTTGGTCATTGTTTATACTATTTTCATTTGATTGCAATTAAAGACACAATTAAGGAATTTTAAGAGTAATATTTTATTATTCAGGAATTTCCACAATTAATTACATAATTAATAATCACTCATTCGTGCCTTTTCATAGGGAAGGTAAAGTAAAGTTTAATTTTTTCGAATCTCTTAAAGTATGTCGCTTATTATTCAGTATTTCCTTATCTCAGAACATATACCCTACATTTTTAATTGAATTAAATTCAATTGCTTTAAGAAAAGTACAATCTTTTTTTTCAATTGTTTAAATAATCGCTGAATATCTTTAACAAAAATATTACTCTTAAAATTCGTTAACTGTGTCGCTAATTGCAGAAAATAATAACTGTTTACGACTTGAAGCGAACAAAAATTGTTTAAACAAGTGAGAATTGTTTTAAAAATGGCTAAATATCATTAAAAAAATTTACTCTCAACATCCGTTTATTGTGTCATTAATACAAAATATTCTTTAAAAATATATTACTCTCAAAACTCGTTAATTCGATGGGTCCTAAAAGAAACTACGCAACTCACAGCGAGGGATAGAAACAAATACTGCGAGTTGCGTAGTTTCTTTTAGGACCCATCGAATTGCGTCATTAACACCAGAAAAGAAGACGTTTTTATGATTTTAAGGAGAAAAATGGTTTAAACATACGAAAATCGTTTAAATAATTACAAAATATGTTAAACAAGCAATACTGCTCTTGACATTCATCACCTTTGCATAATCTATCCCGAAAGTTAATAACTTTTCACGATTTACGTGGTGAAAAATTATTTACACAAATAATTGTACAAACAATATGAAATTATTTTTAAAAATACTTGGAAACTCGTCACTTATCGAATAAAAATAATTCATGTTGAAAAAATTCCAAAAAATACCGTCTTTAGCATGAATTTGATAGAAAACTGCTATTTTGCATTTTTCGGGCATTTTCCGGGCACAATAAAAGAGTATTGGGAAAGCAAAATTACGAGTTATTGGGTGAAAATTATTCCTCAAAAATTCCTCAAGCAATGACTGTACTTTAATTCGCAAAAAGTATATAACAAGTACTTCTTTTTCCCATTTTTTCGAAAAACGTGTTTTTCCCATTTAAAATCCCATGTTAATTTCAAAAGCTCGGGGGCCCGGGTTAAAGACGAAGAAAAAAATTAGGAATTTTCTTTTTCCGGAAAACGGACAAATTGGGGGGATCGATCGCTAAAAATCGAAAGTCGAATTTTTACAGGTAGAAAATTTGGACCACCTTAATCCTCATACTCTAGTACCAAATAATTTGAACTTATTATTCATTGTTCGATTGACGGTTAAATAAAATTACATTTATATTTTATATTTAAAAATAGAAGGTGGTCAGTTTCAGTGATACGTGACATTTTGAGGGAGGGGGGGGGGCACCGAAAAGTCTCAAATTGTCACAAGAGGGAGAGATGAGTCAAAAATCTTTGAAAATAGCGTCACGTATTACGTGGATACTCCTACGAATGTATCACAATGAACGGAATTATTATTATCACTATTATTATTAATGATTTCTAAATTAACCTAATAAAAACGTTTAAAATTTTCGGTTTCCCAATCCAGCAGACACCCTGAAGCCGAAAGTGGTTTCTTTAACGTGCGGGTATTGATATAACATAACCGAAACCGTAAGATATATCTATGCTTTCGCCAAATTTAAAAAGCTACAGATTTTGCAAGAATCAGCAACTACTCACTCTGAGCCACTTGTGATTGAGAACTTCTTGAATAGTAATTCTGTGATTTACATCAGTCGTAAGCATCCTCTGAATCAGATCCTTAGCTGTCTCACTAATAGTGCCCCATAATGGTGTTTCCATCTGCAAAAAAATAAAATAATCATTATCTTGTCAGGACGAGACTCGAAAAGGAAAAATATAACTTGGATCCAGTTTATAATAACCTTGGCGAAAGAGTTGCAAACGAGACTGAGTCACGTTTCTATCTCTTTGAATAAAATTTGTGCGCTTGAATTAGTTAAGGTTGTGACTTTTCAAGTGGAAGAATATTCCATTTGATATCCAAGTTTCTTTTTGCACTTTTCAAGATATTAATAACAGGGCTCGGAGAGACAATAAGCTGAAGAAAAAATCGATTCTGTCACATTTATTATCGACAAAAGTTTAAAAAATTCATGATGAGAACGCTTTTTAGAAAAAGTTATCGAAGGGACCGCTCAAAAAATACGCCACGTTGTTTTGAACACTTTTTCAACCCCTCCTCTTCTTCGTCACAAAACATCACATAAAACTTGAACCCCACATCGTGACGTTACAAATATGAACACCCCCCTCCCCCACTCCTTTAGGTAAAAATTGTGCTTTAACATCATTTGATAAACGCCTAAAATGAAGAACAAAACATAACAAACAAAATATTTTAACAGACGTCACAGCCCAACATGGTCTGAGAAGTATAGTTAGGATATATTGCATTTTCAATGAAATAGTTGAATTTTTAACCAAAAAAAGATTAATTTTCTACCAAGAGAGATTAATTTTCAACCAAATAGTTGAATTTTGAATCAATCAAGATAAATTTTTGAAGAAACATGAATTGACTTCAATCATAACATTTGCTTTTTTAACCCAATAGTAGAATCTTCAAGCCAAAAAGACGAATTTTCAACAAATCAGTGGAATTTTCGAACAAAAAAGATATTTTCTTTTTCACAAAATAGTTGAATAGTTTAATTTTCGACCTGCTAAGATGAATCTGAAACAAAACAGTTGCATTCACAAACAAATATTTGAACTTTCAAGCAAAAGAGACGAGTTTTAAACAAAATCGTTGAATTTTCAATCAGCAAAGATCAATTTTCAACCACATAGTCGAATTTTAAAACAAAAAAGATCAAAATTGAGCTATACATTGTTTAATTTCCAACTAAATAGTTGAATTTTCAAGCTAAAGAGACGAATTTTTTAGGACAGTTAATTTTTTAATAAACAAGAAGAATTTTCTATCCTAAAAGATGAACATTCAACAAATTAGTTCGATTATCAACAAAACAGTAATTAAATTTTCAACGAAGAAAAATGACTTATGTACCAAAATACAAATTTTCAATCTAAAAAGTAATTTTCGGCCAACAAAGATAACTTTTTAACAAAATAGTTTAAATTTTAACAAAATGATTCAATTTTAACCAAAAGAGATGAATTCCGAACCAAATGTGCAATAATATACTTTTAAATTGAAAAGAAATACCTTTTAACAACAAAATTACTTTTCTGCCAAAAGATGAATTTCCAATCCAAAAGTATGATATTTTAGATGACAGATTTTTCAACGAAAAAGGACAAATTACAAAAAATATGACTTTTCTACCAAAAAAGATGAATTTTCATTCCAAAAGGACGAATTTTTTAACAGATAGTTAAATTTTCAATCTAAAAGACGAATATTCAACAAATTAGTTCGATTTTAACCAAATAATTAAATTTTAAACAAAGTAACAGTAGATTCTTAAAAAAAGGGGTTAAGAGGGGAATAGAGGAAAGAGTGTGAAGTCCGTATTCAGATGCTTCACTTGTAAAATAAAATCCCTAATTTTTATTTTTTCGAGCATTTGAAATGAGTATTATTCACATTTCTATGTTCCATGTATGATGCCACATTCTGCATTAACCCCTCCTCACACCTTGTCCCGAATCATCATGAAACTTGTTAAACCCCCTCCCCTGGCAGTGTGGCGCAGTTTTTTTTAGTCCCAAAGATAAAGAAACAATCTTTGAACATCTTAGGATTTCCAATTGGAGTATACGATTTTTAAAATCGAAGTCAACTTTCAACGCATTTCAAATTGGAAATTCTCAGTCCTTGGCGAAAACTTCTACTTTTACATTAGAATATTTTTTAATCCAAGGCTAAATCCTAGGATGAATATTTTTAGTCTTAAACCTGTTCACATTCAACTATTATTATTTTTTAAACTAATATTATTCAAAACTTCAATTCAAAATTCTGAAATTTTAGGAAACGTATATTTACAATTGTTATATATTATAAAATGTTGGATTTAAATCCTTTGCAGGTCTTTGACAATTTTCTATTTAAGTGATTACAATTTCAAATTGTTTAATTTTAAAGGTTTTATCTGACGTTATTCGATGTTATACACTTTTCAATTAAAGTTTTTCAAACATAAGGCTTTCGTTTTGAAATTGTAAAGTTTTGAACAATATTTCAATTTTTAAGTGAAATTGTGTTCAATTACAAAAAACTCGACCAATAATCTTAAGATTAAAATTTCATGAGTTTTCAAGCTCGACTTTCTTTGGAGAGGGATTAAAAATGAAAATTTCCATTTTTTGCGAAAATAAAAACATGCTCCCGACATATGGAGATGTTTAATGAGAATAAAAAAGGTTTGATCAAAAAAAAAAAAATTATTCAAGTATTTTATTGAAAATTCGTTTTTTGTGCGGGTAAATGTTTAATTTTTTTTACTTTAAATTAAAATATTTTTCATTGAAATATCAGCTATTACATTTTGTTCTTAAAAATTCATCGTTTTTGGTTGAAAATTCCAGTCTTTGGTAGAAAGTTGAACCAGTTTCTTGAAAGTTAATTTTTTGGGTTGATGATTTTTTTGTTATTGAAAAGTTATCTCTCTGGCTTGAAAATTCAATAATTTGATAGAAAATGTAACTATTTGGGAGAAAATTTATATACTTTGTTGAAAATTCACCTTTTTTAATCGGAAATAATTTTTTTTTTGTTAAAAATGCAACTCTTCGATTGAAAATTGATCTGTTTTAGTAGACGATTCAAATGTTTTCTTAAAAATTTTTTTTTGCTGGTTAAATCCAACTCTTTTTTATTTTTAATTAGAATATTTTTTGTTAGAATATAAACCCTTATATTTTTTGTTGAACACTAATCTTTTTACGTTGAAAATCCAACAGTTTCGTTAAAAGTTGAAGTAGTTTCTTAAAAGCTCACTTTTTTGGTTGAAGATTAAGAATTTAAATTGAAAATACGTTTTTTAAAAATTAATTTTCTAAACTGAAAATTTAACTATTTCATTGAAAAATTCATATTCTCATATTAAAAATTCCACTGTTTTGTAGATAATTCAGCAATTTGGTAAAAAAAAATCAACTATTTGGTAAAAAATTAAATTGTTTCGTAGAAAATTAATTTTTTTATTGAAAATTAATTTTCTTCAATGAAAATTTAACTAGTCTATTTTTGGTTAAATATTGATATTTTTAGCTTCAAAATTCAACTATTTAGTTAAACGTTTTTTTAAAAAGAAAAAAAATATATAAAATAAAAATTAATCAAATAAAATTTGGACTAACATCACATCCACTGTTCAAACTATTTAGTAAAAAATGTATGTATTTTGTTTAAAATGCGTCTTCTCTGGTAGAAAATGAACCTTCTTTATTGGAAGTTCAACTGCTTAGTTAGAAATGTATGTATTTTGCTGAAAATTAATATTTCATGATAGAAAATTAATCTTCTGTTTTGGAAATTCAGATTTTTTGTTGAAAGTTTAACTATACAATTAATAATTCAACTGTTTTCCAGGAATCTCATCTTTTTGGGTAAAAATGTAACTATTTCGTTCCAAATTAATCTGTTTTAGTTGAGGATTCAACTATTTTGTTGGAAATTCGTCTTTTTTGGTTCAACTGTTTTTGATTTAGAATAAAAATCTTTTGTTGGTTAAAATGTCAACTATTACATTTTTTGTTGAGAATTCATTTTTTTTCGTTGAAATGTCAATACACTTTTGCTTTGATCGTCCGGCTCATTTTGCAAGTTTCCCACTCGTAGGAAATCGCCTATTTTTCGCACGTGTATCACAAGTAACTAATTCTTAATTATTTTCTTACTTGGACAGATCCTCTGCAAATGGCTTCTCGTAAGCGTTGTTGAGACCCAACAAATGGAAGGGTACCAGTGAGTAATATGTGAAGCAGTACACCGGCCGACCAAACATCTCCTGCTTTTCCATATTGCCTATGTTTGATTACTTCTGGCGCCATGAAATGTGGACATCCAATACGTCCTGCATGAAAAAAGATGGAAAATTTTAGTACAATTAAAACAACTTTTCCGTTTTGCGAAGCATCCTTTATTTTGAAATCCTTCAGTCCATGTTTTAAAGTATCTTCACTCCTCTCAAATAAAATTATAAATAGTGCTTTGCGCTTGACCGGTTAAACGTTTGAACAATTCGAATAATTTCTACGTTCAACCGTTGAGACATTTCACATTGATAAAAGTTCATTCGGATCAACATTCTACAGTTTTCAACTTCTTTTTTTATTTATATAAACTACCCTCAGTTCTGGAAAATACAACTATTTTTTGTTGATCTAATTCTTTTCTGTTGAATAGTGTAACTATTATATTACTTTTCTGAGAAATCATCTTTTTTGGATAAGAATTTGATGATTTGGTTAAGGATTTTATTATTTGGAAGGAAATTCAACAATTTTGCTAAAAACTCATCTTATTTAGGTTGAAAAATAAGCTATTTCGTTAAATATGAAATTTTTTGTTGAAATTCAACTGTTTTGTTTTAGATTCCACAATTTGGTCGAAATTTTGTTTCCTTCTTGACTTAAAAATCTTGAAAATTATTCTCTTTTGGTAGAAATTTAATCCGTTTTGGTTAAAAATGCATCTCTATGCTTGAAAATTAATTTGTTTTGATTTGAGAACTCAACTATGTTGTTAAAAATTCGTCTTATTGGGTAAAATTTAACTGTTTCTTATTTTAAATTGAAAGGCTTTTTTGTAGAAATATCAGCTATTACATTCTTCTTGCTTGAAAATTTAACTATTCCATTTCAGTTTCAAAATTTCTCTTTTCTAGATAAAAATTCAACTACTTGGTTGAAATTTAATTACTTTGTTAAAAATGCTTTTTTGTTGTTAACGATTCATTATTTTAGTTCAAAATTCATCTCGTTAGCTGAAAATTGATCTATTTTGTTGAAAATTCCTTTTTTTTTTGTTATTGAAAATTCATATTTTTGGACGAGAATTAAACTATTTCAATTCTGGTTAAAATTTACCTTTTTTAGTTGAAAATTCAACTTCTTGGGTTAAAGTAAACTTGTTTGTAAGAAAATCAATTTTTTGGTTAAAGATCCAATATTTCAGTTTAAATTTGATCTCTGTCGTTAAGAGTTGAACTATTTTGAGTTCCACTGTTATTGATCTAAAATAAAAAAATGTGTTTTTATCGAAACCTCAACCATTACATTTTTTTGGTGATGATTCATCTTTTTGGTGGAAACTTCTATTAGTTGGTTAAAAATTTAACTACTTTATTAAAAATTAATTTTCTTGGTTGAAGATAATCTCTTTGGCTGAAAATTGAATGGTTTTTTTGTTTTGTTTGGAAATTCGTTTTTATTTGATTGAACATTAAATTTTTTCAACTACAAATTTAACTATACCAGTGTTGTTAGAAAATTGACCTTTTTTAGTTAAACATTCGTCTTTGTTGTTTGAAAATTCATCTCTTTTGGTAGAAATTTGATATTTTTCAACCTTCGATTTTTGTACGCGAACTAACATTTTCTAGATGAAAATTCGTGTATTTTTTTGAAAATTTGATTTTTGTGTTAGAAAATTATTCATCTTGATTCAAAAATCATCTTTTTATCTGAAAATTGAACCATTTGGTTAAAAATTTAACTATTTTATTCATAGTGCAATATTTTTACTCGAAATGTTAGTAATTTGAAGCGTTAGAATTGAAATTAATATAGACTCACATTAATTTTATTTATAGCAATGTATTTTCCCTATTTTCCCTGTTATATATACAGTTGGAAAAAAGTTTGTTTACTTCTTCTTGTAAATGTGTGTATGGGGGGAGGGGGCCAGCATAAAAAGGTGTGCTGTTCAAACTTTTAAACATTTTCTAAATAAAAAAAGGTTGAAAACGGTGGAAAGTTTAACCGAATGCATTTTTCTACAGGCTAAATGTCTAATCGGTTAAGCATCGAAATTATTCGAGTTGTTTGAACGTTTCACCGGTCAAACGCGCAGCACTAGTTAAAAATATCAGGAAAAGAAAAACTTATATTTGTAATCAAATTTTGAATGGATTAATTGATTAATTAATAATTACCGACGGGATCAACAAAATAAAGGAAAAATGCGATGGTTTCAGCTTCTATTTTGAAAAGCATTGAAGTTAGCTGCGCTGAGAGAAATAAATTTATAAATTGTCATTTCGAATAAAATCTAGAATAAATTTCGGTCAAGGAAATATCTGAAGAAGATTTTTAATTTTGAGATTTAGATAATCCAATATTTCTCTCTAAGCGTTTTTGAAATTCAGCTTTATGACAAGATTCGCTTTGTTGGATGCAATATGTCAGCATCAGCGTGTACCTTTCATCAACGATAATCAACATGCTAATTGGCTTGCACTGTATTCTACACACAGAGAATGAGAAAAATGTAACATACAAAGCAGTACATTAAAGATGATGAATAACTAGTAAATGTGAAAAAAATCCTCTTCATTTATGTTGTAAATAGACCATAAAGTGCGTTAAGAGTGTACATTAAAATAAGTTCTTTTGTATGCTAGAAAAAATATTTACGCTAATTTCGTAATAATCACTGCAACAATTAATACTATTACTAAGTACTTTTGCAAAACTAACTTGGTCTTGGTTAATATTTTGTATTCTTTCGGAAAATAATAAAAATTTGCAATCTTTACTTCGAGTGATTTTAACATGAAAATATTGAAATAAAATTTTAAAATATTATTTCCGCATGCAAAAAAGTGGGAAAATAAAAAATTGACTTGCACGTAAATTATATTTGAAGTGAATCAAAACGCGCAAGTGTTACTTAAGACTAGAATGAAGTTTCATGAAAATGGTTTGATAACACAAAGACTTTGACCCTTATTTTATAATAGTGCACTCAATACCACGGTGAGAACAATTCTGTTTTCCTCAAAGCGTAAAGGAAGTTCTTCAACCTCGTCCTGATATTTCCCTGACATTTTCGCAGTCCCTTGACATTTTCACGTATATTTGAACATCAGGTAAGAAGAGTCGTGATTTTTGTTCTTATTACATTCTCTTCCTTTATAAAACACGTACCACTGGTATAAAATAGACTCGTTTTTAATAAAAATTATTTTTAATGTACTTCATTTGGAAAGAACAAAAGATTTACTATTACTTCTTTACCAATTAAAAGTTAAAAACTGGATGTTTTTTAAGGCATGTTTTTTTAAAGCATGATTTTTAACCCATGTATTACCAAAGACAACTTTTCTCCTACAACGATGAATTGTTTGATGTAATATTTTAACCACATAATCTAAAGTGCAAAATACAATCCCGTTTATAGCCTTTTTTTCGAAAAACGGTCTTGTTGTTGTTTGCTTTTTTTTTTTTTTTGTAATCAATCGAAAATATGCTGCATTTATGCGCCTGGGAATGAGCAACCTGCTACCGAAAGAGAAATATGAGCCACTGTTTTCGGTTCATCATGGGTACTTTCTCGGTGGTGTGTTGCTCGTTCCCAGGCGCATAAATCCATCATATTTTCAATTGTTTAGCCTTTAGATTATGTGGTTAGAATATTATATCAAACAATTGAACCTTGTAGGGGAAAGTTGTCATTTGTAACATAATGGCTGAAAATCAAGCCCGGGGAAGCACCTTAATGTATGCTTTCATATTTTGGTTTTTTATTTACCACACAGTTTGACAGTTCATTAATATACGTCGGTTTGGCACCTTATGAAATTCTGTCTCGACTTGAAGTTGTTTCGATTGAATAGAAATTCTTTAGTTTGAATTAAAATATCAAATTCTCATCATGTTATAGATCGACATAACAATAACATTAACTGACTTTAAGATAATTTAAAATCAGATGCAATGTTGGGAAGTTCCTTAAAAACATGAACTAATTACAGCTATAAAGTTACTTTGTGAAAATATCTTGTTACATTTCCAATCACTGATTCAAGTAACTTGAAGTTTCTGCAGTTTTTTTTTTATATTGAAAATTGAACTATTCCAAAAAAAGCATACA
>CAKNXH010000242.1:465364-495836 GCA_932178445.1 Andricus quercusramuli
TATATATATATATATATATATACATATATATTAAATGTTGGACGGTCTTCAATTTCAAATATTTAAAACTGAAAGTTTTAAACTTAAAATGGTTAAAATCGGAAAAATTTCAACTGTAAATCTTCAAAATTGAACTACAGCAGACTCTCGCAAAGCGCCCTGTTCTCGGGAATGACTAGATCCTCACTGAGCGCCCGCATGGTTGAGGACGCGCCTAGGACACAGCGGGAAAAATCTCCGAGACGCATTGGCCGATTATTTGAATATGGTCTCGCGCACGCGCATCTAATGCCACGTTAGAAGCGTTTACCGAATTTGGCGGTAATGGAAGGGAGAGGCACTTGGCGGAAAAGGCGTTTAGTGAAGAAGACGCTTTGTGAGAGTCTACCGCATTCTCAAAGAAAAAAAAATCGTTCAAAATTAGATACCTTTAAAATATAAATCTTGAAAATGAAATAAATTGCAATTCTATATTTTACAATTGCAACTCTTAAAAATTGTAAATTTTTGAGATCAAAGTTTTTAATTTGTTAAGTTTCCAATTTAAAAATATGCAAGTCTTAAGTTTTACAACTGACACTTCTGAAATTTTAATTAGTTGCGTGTGAAATTTTATCAAGTTGGAAAATTTAGAATACAAAACTCCTGACTTTTGATCTCCAAAATCATCACAATTTTAGAATTTTTATTTCTGCATCTTTACAATTGAAGAATTTGTAACTCAAAGTCATTGAAAATGAAGGATTTTCACTTGTAAATCTTCCAAATTGTAGAACTTTGAATTTAAAATATTTAAAATTGCAGTTTTTAATTTTTTAATTTACAATGAAAAATTATGCAAGTTTTAAGTTTTACAAATAAAAATTTTGTAATTTTGAAGGTTTACTTCCAAAGTTTCTTCAATTTCAAAACTTTAGAACTAAAAATTTGACTTTTGGTCTTCAAAATCATCAAAATTTTAGAGTTTTTATTTCCACATCTTTCAAATCGAACAGTTTTCAATTTTAACTCTTCGAAATGCCAGAACTTTGAATTATAAATCGGTAAAACTTAAGAATTTTAGTTTTGACAATTTATAATTAAAAATTTTGCAAGATTCAAGTTATACGTAAAAAATTCTGTAATTTTGTTGCTTTACGCTTAAAAATGTAATAGTTTTCAATTGCTAATATTCGAAATGTCTTTAACTTGGAACATTTAGAATTGAAAAATTGATTTTTTTATTTCCAAAATCATCCAAATTTAAGATTTTTTATTTGTACAGCTTTACAATAGAAGTTTTCAATTTTACAGCTTCAAAATTGTGGAACTTAAAAATTTTGTTGAAGATGTCTTTGAATTTTGAAGATTGAGCATTGAAAACTTGACTATTTGATTATCAAAGTAACCAAATCATTAAATTTTATGAATTTTTGTTTAAACAGCTTTAAAATTAAAGTATTTAATTTTCACAATTTAAAATTTGAAGTTCTGTAATTTCGATGATTTTAACTCGAAATTTCATCAATTTGGAATATTTAGAATTCAAAACTTAACTTTTTTATTTCCAAAATCATGAAAATCATTAAACTTGAAGATTTTTTATTTATACAGCTCAAAAATTCAACAGTTTCAATTGTGTAACTCTTTAAAATATTTTGCAAATCATTAAAATTGAAGGGTTTTTAATTTTTATAATTTAAAATTGAAAATACTGTGATTTTGATGATTTTAATTAATTATTTCTTCAATTTGGAAGATTTAGAATTCAAAACTTGATTTTTTGAATTCGAAAATCATCTAACATTACGATTTTTTATTTATACAGCTTAATAATTGTAGAGTATTCAATTGTAACTCTTTAAAATTGTAAAAATTATTTTCTCAATTTGGAAGATTTGGAAATGAAATCTTGACTTTTTGGTTCAAAAAATCATCAAACTTGAAGAATTTTAATTTATAAATCTCCAAAATTCAAGCGTTTTCAATTTTACCTCTTTAAGATTGTAATTGTAAATCTTTAAAATTGAAGATTTCTTAATTTGGACAATGTAAAAATAAAATTTTGTAATTTTAATGATTTACATATGAAATTTCTTCAATTTAGAAAATTTGGTAATAAAAACTTGACTTCTGGTCATCAAAATTTAAGAGTTCTTAGTTATACATTTTTTAAATTCAAGAGTTACTGATTGTACACCTTCAGAATGGAACTATTAAAAAAAAACTAAAAACTACAACATGTTACATTATAGACATTGAATATTGAAGGATCTTCAATCATAAATCTTCAAGATGGACTTATTTCAAAAAGATGTTCAAAATTTTATGATTTTAAACTTTGACCATTCAAAACTAAACAAGTTGGCGAATTTTCAATGGTAAATATCTTCAAGATGGATCAGTATCGAAAACGGAAGACGCAGAATTTCAGAATGTCTTTCAATAACATCTTATTACGACATAAAATTCCTGGGATAAAATCTTATATTTAATTGAAAGTTACAGATTACTGAAAGGAGATGAAAATTAAAGTTGTATGATAATTGTATGAAATCCAATACATCTATTTTAATACTTATTTTAATTTATGATTATTAATTATGTTTTACATTAGTACTTGAAATGGAAGCATATGATTTACTTTTTTAATTAGACAATAAAAATATGAAACGTGTAATAAAATTTTTTGCTAGTTTAAATAATAATTACGATTTTATGATTTTATGATATAGGGAAACAATTAAACAAGCAGCGAGACAGACAAACACAGGGTAGTCTACCACTACGAACAATGACGGACACAGACAAGTTGAAACGGATTGCAAGACTCTCTACTTTGGCAGTAATTTTCACATTGGTTCAACATTACTTTTTCCCTACGAGCGAAAAGCGAAGAGAATTATTCTCCGTTGAAATACGACATAATTCTCTCGACACAAAATTATCATGAGGCAATGACACTTTTAATACTTTGCGCAGAACTGCGAGATAATTTTAAAGGAAGACTACGCAAATCAAATTATCTAAAACTCCATAGTCTCAAGCTGACATAGCCGACTGATGCGGGGGTACAAGGCTTCCAAAAAATTCCAGAAAATGCAAAAAATCCCATAAGTTTCAGTTCCATGAAGGTCGACACTGTTTTGGAAATTCTACAACCCAAATCAGGCAAAATTTGGAAAAAATATGGTGTTTCGTTAAAATAAAATTCTGGACAAAATATACAAATTATTACCCTAAGAAAAAAGATTACTTGAAACAAAGAAAGGGTCTAGCCGGATAAGATAGTCAAATCTGCCTTGTAGGGAACCTCTATAACTAAATACATCCTCATATTCGGCATGTATAGAAACCCCTTTTCCTAGATTTTCAGACCCCTAGATCCCCATGGGGCAACATGGGACACCATAGAGTGCTGGCGAGTTTTTTTGCAATATCTCGGTCAATTTTTGAGCTAGGAAAATTAAAAAAAAATCAAATTGTAGGATTTTTCAAGCCCTATAAACCTATGAAGCCGAACAATTTTTTGGCGCGAAATTCAAATTTTTACAGCCGTTTGAATACTTCAAAAAATTTTATATCGGAAACAAAGACCGACTCCTCGCTAAAAGAAAATTATGTTATGTATTTTTGGCTCAAAAATTCCTGTGATTTTTTTCATATTTTTAAAAGTGGTGGAACGACCTCAAAAAAAATAAAAACCACTGAAAATCGCGTTTTTTGCCTCTAGCTCTTTCTACATAATTCCTACGATGAAACCAATCACACCATCGTATTCTACGTAAAAAAATACAACGAAAACGTGTATTAATTTTTTGAAAATAATTTTTGGCAGCCCTTCAAAAATTCAGCAAATAAAAACGATGAGCCCGGCTCACATGCAGATTTTTACATCTTCCAATTGCAAGGGAACCCAACGTAGAATACTAGAATCAGTTTTATCATAAAAATGATCCAGAAAGCGTCAGAAGCGAAAAACTACAGAAAAGTTCGGTTTTTGGACACTTAACGCTTTATAGAAAAATATTACGATGAATCCGATTGCGTTATCGAATTCTACTAGAAAAAATATATCAGGAATTATGTATTTCTTTTGCTGAATTAATTTTAATAGACCTTCGCAAATTGAGCAAGTAAGATCATTCGACCCGACTCACAGTGACAATAAATAAAACGATAAGCCTCCCGCTCAGTCACCTGGCCCTCAGGGGTGTATGGCTATTAGGGAGGGCTCTGTAACACAGTTCATACATGTAGATTTCCTTATTGCAAAAATGACGTTAAAAATCATCAATCATTAAGGTCTACCAAAATTTATTTCCAAAAAAATAATACACGTTTTTGATGTATTTTTGTACGTGTAAATACGATGGCGTGGTTGGTTTCATCGTAGGATCTGTTTAGAAGGAACTAGAGCCGAAATCTAAATGTATGAGCTGTGTTACAGAGCCCTCCCAAATAGCCATACACCCCTGAGGGCCAGGTGACTGAGCGGGAGGCTTATCGTTTTATTTATTGTCACTGTGAGTCGGGTCGAATGATCTTACTTGCTCAATTTGCGAATGTCTATTAAAATTAATTCAGCAAAAGAAATACATAATTCCTGATATATTTTTTCTAGTAGAATTCGATGGCGCAATCGGATTCATCGTAATATTTTTCTATAAAGCGTTAAGTGTCCAAAAACCGAACTTTTCTGTAGTTTTTCGCTTCTGACGCTTTCTGGATAATTTTTATGATGAAACTGATTGTGCCATTGTATTCTACGTTGATTTTCCCTTGCAATTGGAAGATGTAAAAATCTGGAATGTCTGCACTGCATGTGAGCCGGGCTCATCGTTTTTATTTGCTGAATTTCTGAAGGGCTGCCAAAAATTATTTTCAAAAAAATTAATACACGTTTTCGTTGTATTTTTTTACGTAGAATACGATGGTGTGATTGGTTTCATCGTAGGAATTAGGTAGAAAGAGCTAGAGGCAAAAAACGCGGTTTTTAGTGGTTTTTATTTTTTTTGAGGTCGTTCCACCACTTTAAAAAATCTGAAAAAAATCACAGGAATTTTTGAGCCAAAAATACATAATATAATTTTCTTTTACCGAGGAGTCGGTCTTTGTTTCCGATATAAAAAATTTTGAAGTTTTCAAACGGCTGTAAAAATTTGAATTTCGCGCCAAAAAATTGTTTGGCTTCATAGGTTTATAGGGCTTGAAAAACCCTACAATTTGCTTTTTTTTTAATTTTCCTAGCTCAAAAATTGACCGAGATATTGCAAAAAAACTCGCCAGCACTCTATGGTGTCCCATGTTGCCCCATGGGGATCTAGGGCTCTGAAAATCTAGGAAAAGGGGTTTCTATACATGCCGAATATGAGGATGTATTTAGTTATAGAGGTTCCCTACAAGGCAGATTTGACTATCTTATCCGGCTAGACCCTTTAGTACTGAATACGCCCAATCAATTTTTTTTGAGCGAAAGAAATTATTCTTATAACAAGAATGATTTTTAAATTCAGTACTACCTTTCTTTGTTTCAAGTAATCTTTTTTCTCACAATCAGAGTAGAATTTTTAAAAATTCGACTTTTGTGAATTGCCTTATTTTGTTACTAAAGAATAATATTAAATTTTAGTCAAATACGTCAAGAAAAAACCAATTTTAATTTATTTTACCCCTACTATAAAGTGTTGACATTATTAAACACATGTGCATATTTTCGAAATGTTGAGAATATTATAAAAAATCCATTGTTCAGATCCTTGCAATGTTTGAAATTTGTATTCCATCTAGTACGTCGGCTCCCATCCGAGCAGAACCGAGCAAAGTGCTACTTAACTTTGGCGATCAAACGAGAAGTCTTTAACAATTTCACACGTCCAAATGGACACACGGAATTATTATTTCTTTGTTCTTTATTTACGACAGAATTTTCTAAAATTTATAAATACCTATTGTTTAAATACTTTTTCAAATACCTTTTAATATTTTGACGAATTCACTATGTTTATATTACTCTTCAAATAAACAAACAAAAAACACAGCAATGGAACCGTTTTCCACAATATTCGTGAAAAAAAACCTTTTAATAACACGAGACCGAGAAAAAGCAAAATTTAAAATCAGGCAGGTTCTAAACTTCAAGTCGCAGAATTTCTCAGCCACGAAATATTATGTTTTTTTTTCAAGGATAGTAGGCGAAACGCATTTTTCGGATTTGGGAGAAAAGAAAATTCCATAAAGTTACGAGTATTTGAATTTTGACTCCTATTTGAAAAAAATCAAAGTTTTTAAAGTTCTACATTGTTTGAACTAATTTAGATATTCCGCTTATTTCACATTCTGATTATTTTTATTGTCCTTCCTCGGCGGCCGTCAAAAATTTAAAGAAGTTCAAAATTACTGAAATGGCAATGATTTGTTTGAAAAGATAAAAAATCGATTAAACGACACACTTATTTTTTATGTGAATTATACAATTTTGTGGTCGTGAGAATTTTTTTTAAGAAAGTCGAATTTTCACGTTTCTCTCCGAAACAACTAAAGGTAGGAAAATACGATAAGATGAAGGTTTGCACGTCTAAAAAGGTCCATGGAAAATACCTCTTGCTCTTTGGTGATATTTTGTATCGTTTTCGAGAAAAATTATAAAATGATATTTTGGGTAAAAAAAAATGTCTCGGCCTTAAATAAGGTTTGGCCCGCATAAGCCTGGTACGTTTGTCTTCAACCTTTTAAAACATGTGAAGACTATTTTTTTGGAATATTAACAGGAGCATTTTTTTCCTTGCAATACCGCGGAAGTTAATGAAATTCTGCTTCTAATAACTACAAGTTGAAGGCAAAATGTCAATTTTATAAAAAGATACTCTGAAAAAATGTTGAATTTTGATGTTTGAGAAAAATTGGAATAACTCTAGAAATAATTACCTTTTTTTAATTCTTGGGCTGATTTCAAAGGTAAGTCTCCACATTATTTTACTAAATTATTACAATATTTTTGGGAAAAAAATTTTTTTTTGTGAATAATTACAAACAATTAAAAAAAATTCTTTACCAAATTTGTATAAATTTTAGTAACATTTATGAATATATATATTTGACTTTTTAAATCATTTGATGAGTACAAACATCACTTTAGATTTTGCAACTTCTTTGCGACAATTTAGCAAAGTAGTATGAAGTCTAGCCCTTAAAATGAGCCAAAGATCTTTGAAAAAATGTTAATTATTTTCAGAGTTTTCCAACTTTTCGAAAACATCGAAATTTGAAGTTTTTTGCAATCTTTTTTTATTAAATTCACATTTTGCCTTTAACTTGGGCTTAATAGATGAAGTATTTTATTACATTTCACAAAATGATAAGGATAGAAATTTCATGTTAGCACTATAAAAATTAAGGAACTTTAACAAAAGCTCAAGAAATATGCGTGTAGTTTTCGTTGTTTCCGAGAAAAATGCAGAATTCGATTTTATGAAAAAAAAATTCTCCTGGTCACAAAACTTAGTTAGCCCACTTAAAACTCACGTTTCGTCCTTCTTAGAAAAGGGAAAATAAAAAAAATGGCAAAATATATAAGTGTTGGTTCTTTGTTAGAATTCACTTTTTTTCAAACAAATCGTCGCCACTTTGGTAATATTTAACTTTTTCAATTTTCCGACAGCCTTCAGAAAATGACAGTAAAAATAATCATAATCTAAAAATAAAAGTGAAACATCTTGATTAAATAAAAAATATAGAAGTTCATAGACATTCATTCTTTTTTTTTTTGCAATCAAAAGTGAAATATTTGCAAGTTCATTAACAAAATTTTTTTTTCTCAAAAAGGATCAATACATGTCTAGTTTTTGCTCTAAAACACATTATTTCATGGCTAATATATTATGCAACTTAGAACCTGCCTGATTTGAAATGAATTCAATCATAAGAAAAATAAGAGACAGCATCACAAAAAGATTTATTTGAAATTTTTTTAAAATCATTCTCTGATGAGAATCAAATTTCCGAAAATTGTAGTCATACTGAGAGACAATTTATGGATACATTTTTTTGCTATTGTAACAAACATTTACCGAGAGGGAGGAGGTGATATTTCTGGGTTTTTTAGGTATACCCGAATAGTTTCCTGATAATTTTCTACACGGGCTCAAAAAAACTACTTAACACTTATTTTTATGAATAAAAAAATGTTTTACTTTTTAATCTTAAGGTCCTTCCAGAAATAATGTTAAAGTTTCTTTTAAGCCTACAAAGAAACCAAGAAAATGGTCAAAATTCGAGAAAAAAAATGAAATGTCTTTTTTACATTCATTTTGTAAGTTTAAATATTTATTTCTTTAAAAATGATTATGGTCGATGGGAAAAAACGTGCAAAGTGCTATAGAAACTGCAGAAACAATTTTTCCAAATTGATATTTAAAAAAATTGCTGATTGCTGAATTCGACGGTAGACCCAAAAACCCCTAAAATAATCACCTCCTCCCTTTCGGTGAATATTAACCCCAATAGGAAAATTTTTCCCTGTAAATTGCCATCCAGTAGAACTACATTTTGTCAAGGTTTCAGTCCTAACGGAGAACTTTGGTTTTTTTTTTCACTACAGAAATAATGCCTCTCCTCAAGAAACGCAGTAAAATTACCTGGGACGACAAAATAAAAGTAGATTCCCCTATTTTATTTCCAGAAAAATTATTTGGCTCGGTGAAATCTGTTGGGAAAGATAATGAGGATAGATAGAAGGGTTGGAAGTACTTTCGTGGATGGTAGAGAGTCGAAATTCGAACGCGTATACCAGAATCTGGAATCTGGAATTTTACGACCGATGTTGAGAGTACTATTATAAAAAGAAATGCCTTCTACCCCCGTATTGTGACAGTCGCATGGAGATAGTAGAAGTGAATACCGATGTTGTCCTCCGTGTCGCTCACGAGCGAATCCTCGACGTCCGTGAGGTCCTCGAAAGGGAAATTGCAGTTGGATGTTGTCAGCCCTATCAAAAGAATACATTTAGAAAGAAAACGTGCCATGTTTTCTGCGTCTGCGTCTGCCATGGTCGATGAAATAAATTTCATCGTGCTCGTAATAGAAAACAGACCTGTACTCGTATACCTGTGATTGACCTAATACATAATAATACTTTTTTTTCACAAGGGAAACCTTCACCCTTGGGAATTTTGTTTGGATTCACTCTCCTCCCAGCAATAGATTATTACCATACTTGTAATATGCTACAGTAATAAGATGTTCTTTTCAGTCATTCTCGAGAAAAACTGTCTTTCGACTCTAGCATAGCTCAGGCGGTAGCGCTCCGAGTTTGTAACCGGAAAGTCTGGGCTTGATTCCTGCAACCTGCATTTTTGATCATTTTTATTTTCAGGGTGGTCAAAAAACTTCATTTTGAAGATTCCTTGACTCTTCCCTCATTTCTCTCTGACCCATTTTTTATTTTTTCTAACCATTAATAATCAAATACCAACATTTTAATCTTGTAAAATTTTTAACATACAATCTTTAACAGATGAAATAAAACCATTTCAGAATTAAATGTTTTATTTGGTTTAACATAGAAGATTACTTTTCTATCATGAAAAATTGATTTTCAACCCAAAAAGCCGAATTTTCGAGAAAACAGTTAAATTTTTTACCAAAAATGATGATTTTTTTAAACAAAATTATTCAATTTTCTACAAAATAATTAAATTTGCAACAAATTAATTGAATGTTTACACAATTGTTGAATTTTCAGCTCGTATAGCTGAATTCTCAACCAAGTGGTCGAATTTTCAAACAAAAAAGATTGAACTTCAACCAAAAACAGATACATATGGAACCAACTGATTGCACTTTTTTAAAGATAGTTGAATTTTTAACTAAATAAAATTAATTTTCAATCCACCAGGACGAATTTTCTGTCCAAATAGAAGAATTTTCAACTAAACAGTTTAATTTACGACCGAAAAAGATTACTTTTTAAAAACAATTTGAATTTCCAACACAAAAATTAAATTTAAAAAAAAAAAAAAAATTGTATATCAGATACTTGAATCCTCTACCTGTAAAAACGAATTTCCAACCAAATATAGTCGAATTTTTAAACAAACATGGTTAAACTGCGACCAAAAAATGTTGCATTTGCAACCAAATATGTAGTTAAAATTTCAAGCCAAACATATGAATTTTAAACTTTCAACCAAAGAGATGAGTTTTCAACTAAAATGATGAATTTTCAACATACTTCAACAAAAAAAGATTTTAATTTAAAATCAAAAACAGTTTAATTCAATAAAAAAAGATGAATTTACAGCAAAATAGTTGAATCCACAACCAAAAAAGATTAATTCTCAACCAGTTGCATTTTTAGTCTAGAAAGAAGAAATTTCTAATAAAACAGATGAAATTTCAAAACCAAAACGATGAATATTCAATCTAAAAAGATTCTAGTTGAATTTTCAACATCAGAATATGAATTTTCGAAAGAAAATTTAATTTTCGGCCAAAATTGTTGAATTTTCAATTAAATAATAAAATTTGTGACTAAAAATATAATCGTTAGGAGAAATCAACTGCGAAGAAAAGAAATATGAATATAAATAGGAAACAAATAAATTACTTACAATAATATTATGATAATCATAATATAAAATGTCTTTTATTTATATTCCATTTTTATAAAATTTGATTTTACTATTTATTCATGTTTGAATGATTATTTATTTTATATTAATACAATTTTTTATATTTCAGGGGGTGGTTTTATTATTATCAATATTTATTTTTTACAACGATTGCTGCTGTTGAAGAATTTTTTTAATTGGATATGTGCTTAGGTCGCTGAAAATCCATTCACGGCGAGATAAAAAAGTTGGGGAAAAAAATAAAGTAGGTTAAACAACAAGTTTTTATATCTTTCAAATCGTTTTCACATGAAAAATATTTCATTTTTTCAAAATGTCACCATTAATAACACAGGCCTATAAAATTTGAACCCAAAGACCGGACCATGTGACCCCGAAGGATTTTGGTGTCCTAGAAACGAATCCGTTGTATAAATGTTTCCTATACGTCAGGCTTTTGAGATATTCTAACCCGAAAGTGCAAAAATGGCATCAGCATTTTTTTTCAAAAAACTGCTAACGCCACCGTTTAGTACACATTTTTATCTTCCATTTTCATTTATGATCATCCCGCACCGATTTTTTTCTCCGAGATATCGCACATTAACCATTTCAGTTCTCTTCGCCTTGCGTTGTTACATACAATGCATTAAACATTTGAATTTAAAACTACAATCTTTAATGATCTTAGACTCAAATTGGAAATAGTTCAAGTGTGAGCGCCTAAAATATTGTACATTTCAATCATATTTACTTTGTATAGATTCAGCATAAAGATAGTTCATCTTTAAAGTTTTATTTATATCCTAAATAGTTATATTATAATTAGTCAGATAAATGTTTAAAACAATTTTATTGGTAATATTTGAGAATAAAATTTGAGACTCCTCAACACTCCTATACAGATTTAAAATTCAAGTGGCTAAATTTTCAGCATTTGACTTTAAAGTGCTCAAGTTTTATTGAATTATTTGATTTTTTATATTTTAATTAGAAAACGTCCACCTTCCAATACTTTTTGAAAAATATGATATATTTTTTAATTGTTCCAATTTTATATTAGATAAAAACATCTGTCTCCTGTTTTCAAATTTTCAACATGTCTTAAAGTGTTTCAGCTTCATGTTTTAAGAGAGTATTTATTGTTAATGGACTACAGTTTTCAGCACTTGAAACTTGTTGCACTTATAAAGTAATATTTTTGTCACGATATAAATATTGGTTTTTTTATGTTGTGCTTTATTTATTTGCAAATAAAAATTATTTATTAACATCTTGAATTTGAAATTTAGAAAGCTAAATTTATTATTATTATTCATAATTTATTGTTCGTAAAACAAGTAATTGTTTATATAGTTCTAGAGGAAAGACTGTGATCCCGGCGTGATGGTTGAAACCCCCACTAATTATTTCATATGAAAAGAATGGTTAAAAATCAATACTTCAGCTTCATTTAGTTAAATGTAACAGTAAATTGCAGTAGAAAAATTTTATTGACAAAAAATAGCAATAAATACAAGTAGTAGGAATAGAGTCCAGACTTTCCTGTTACAAACTCGGAGCGCCACCGCCTGATCTAACCGGGAGTTGGAAGCCTCTTGCATTGCGATCCATGTAACGTGCGTAGATTTTTTTAAAGCCGTTTTTCTGGATAAAACGGCTGAGAAGCGCATCTTCTTACTTCAGCATATTACAAGTTTGATAAGGATCTACTACTGGAAGGAGTATGAATTCAAACAAAATTCCGAATGGTGTAGGTTCCCCTTATCAAATAATTTTAAGCAACGTAAGACTTTTTGCTGACTATGTTTATGTTGACAAAAATATGGGATTAGTTTATTATAAAAAGGAAATTGGATGCCCTGATAAATGCTTTGCAGATGTGCGTCCAAATGGAATTTTAATTAATTGTCATCGTTAGATTTCCATTTTTATTTAATTTTTGTTTGTTTTTTTCTACTTCTTAAAGGCAAATAAAGTTTTGAGACAGCCCATTATTCTCGCAATTTAGTTCCATCCACATAAACTTGCATGGAATTTCTTAGTGAGCTGGGTAGTATAGTTCACTTAGGAACGTGTCTGGTACATAATATATCGGCCTTCCTAGTCCGCTCATAAACCTGCTTTTCGCCCACCCAAGTCTATTTCGATTCGTCAAGTGCAAGCTCGTGAACCAATCGAGAATCGAATATTGGATGACTTCTCATTCAAGCAGTAAAAATACTTAACTTCTTTACCTTCAAAAGAATAATTCAGGGTTGAAGGGGCTAGGTCAACTGATCGAGCAAAGAAATTTCCTTCTATCAGAAATGTATAGAAAATTAATTAACATTGTGCAGTACAACAATTGCTTTTGTAGGGAAATATATAGTATTTATATCGGAATTTATATTCAGAACATGAAGTGCTGGGAGCATGATATGAGAAATATACATAATGGAGTCCTAAATCTAAATCTGAAATAGAACTCCAAATCAGTCTTTTTAATTATTAATAATTTAAAGTGCAATCGCCTACAAACGATAAGAATTATATTACTTTTCAGACAAAATTGTTGAATATGCTTTAAAAATTGGAATAATTGAAAGCATCTATTAAATCACATTTAAAAGGTAAATCCTCATATACTAGCGAGTTTAGTCAAATCGAATTTGAAATTATCTGAATTCCATCAAGTTTACTTTTAATTCTGTTCAAATATCTTAGAATTTATTACGAATTTATAGGGTAATTTACTTTGAATTTAGTTGAGTTCATAGCTTTAAGTTACTTACATTTAATTGTGAATTTTATAATTGACTTCACACTGAATTTAGTGGAACTTACTAAAGTTGAATTTAAATTTAACAGAATTGACTTGCATTCATTCAAAATCAATTTATATTTGTAATACTTTAATCCAAATTTAGTTTAAGTCGACCTTTAATATTATTTGTAATCCAGTTGATTTTACTAAAATTCACTTCACGTCAATTGAAATTCACTCGTATTGAAAAAAATTCATCTATAATTCAGTTGAATTTCAATGTCCCATTAATTTAAAAATATTTAAATTTCCTTGATTTTTCTGCAACTCAATTCTAACTTAGAAGAGTTTACTTTGAACTTAGTGGAATTACTTTTTGATTTACTTGGGCTAATTTTTAATTCAGTAGAATGTTCTATAATTCAATTCACATTTCGTTGAATTCAGTTGAATTTAGTAGAATTAATTCTGTATTTATAAGAATTCACTCAAATTTCAATTAAATTAAACTTAGTCAGGTTCACTTAAATTTACTTTATTTCGTAAACAAAATTTCTACTTAAAGTCTAGTATCTAAATTTTACTTAGATCCACAATCTCCAAAATGAAATAAAACTAACATGAATTGCATTCACCTTGAATTAAGGTAAAATAATGTAGAATTTTTTTGAATTCCACGAGAGTCTACCTGTAATTGATTTGGCTCAGTTTAAATTGAATTTATCGAATTCTCTTGCATTTACTACTATTTATTCGAATTCAATTTAAATTTAATAGAATTGTATTTGAATTTAACTTAAATTAAGTAAAATTAATTCACGAAGAAGCCAGTTAAACTGAAAGTAAATAAATTCACTCAATCAGATCTTTCATCATCTGCAAGGTAGTTGTCGCGCCAAAAATCAGATCGTTGATAAAATTATTTTTTCTATGATTCTAGGAATCAAAATAATATTACTAATGATATACTTTCAAATTAAAAAAAACATTATCTTTGATGATAATTTTTTTAAGCTTACAAAAAACATTTATTTAAACAATGTTTTTTGCAATTGCATTTTTTCTTATTAATAATGTTTTAGAAGATTGAATTTTAATAAATTATAGCTTATTTTCTAGGTAAAAACCATTCTTCACAACTCTATTGGTTCCCATTTTGAAAGTAAATTTTTCTATGGCTAAAATCGCAGAAAAAATTGTTTAAGGAAAACATTTTCCATGAAAATAATAATTATATTTGAAGGTTATATACTTAAATTCAAAATTGCGGACAGTAGAGTTGTATGTACTCTTTTTTACGATAAATGAGCCATGATTTATTAAAATTCAACAATTTTTTTCAAACTTGGTAAGAAGCGACAGTAAGAAAACATTCAATCACAAAAAATACTGTTAGAATAATTATTTTTTACAAGTTTTAAACTTTTTCATATGAAATAATGTTTTTCTTCCATAATACGTCACTGATAATATAATTTCGATTATTAAAAGCATCAACAACTTTTTTCCAGAGGCCTGATTTTTGGTACGACAAATACCTTAATCCGAACTGTATGGGAAATTTTTTCTGTAGATTTGATAAAAAAAAAATTTTTCTCAGTATATTCTTGGTTTCAAAAATATTCTGATTAATGAAGGTATTAGATGTTCATTTTTGCTGATCTAATGATCATATTTTCTTAGAAAAACGAAAAAAACGACAAAAAATGACATTTGATCGATTCCATTTCAAATCAAGCAAAATTTCAGAAAAAGTGTAGGATATGGTGTAAGAATTATTTGGTATTTGGATATATCATTCTGTAGTAGAAACAAAGGAACCCGCAATTCAGAGTTTAATCAATTTTTTATTTGTTACAGAACCTTTTTTTTTAATTAAGTATTCTCCGAACAAGCGTAGATATTAAGAATTTTATTCTTGGATTCGGTGTGGAAATTCTTTTTGTTTCAACTGAGACGAAAAATGTATCTAAATGTTGGAAAATCATTTTTGGATTTTTCTCTAAAACAATGGAAGATACAAAAAAATGTTCAGATAAAAATTGAAACACCTTGAAAAATTCTCCAAGAAACACCTCTTACTATTTTGTGATAACTTGCATTGTTTACGGGGAAAAATCATATTAAAAAAAAAAGAAACCTCCCAGTCTTAAAAATGGTTTAGTCTATTTTGTAACAGCAAAAACTTTCTTAATATATTGGATAAAATAAAAAGTTGGGGTTTACTTGAAAATCTTCTTTTCATTTTTTCAAAATTTGATTAAGAACACAGATGAGATTTTCTGTAAAGTCCCACCTTCTTTTATTTTGTCTCATATTTTATTTACAGTTTCTACTTACATAAGGAAGGTACCCTGTTAGTTTTATATGGGTTTAACCATTTTTGAGTCTGGAAAAAAATTTTGTTCTTAAAATCTAATTGTTTACTTCTTATCGTAAATGATGCAAAATATTACGAAGCAGCAAGAAATATTTTTCATACAACATTTCTATGTGTGAACGTTTATCTAAACATTTTTTGTACCTTTCATTATTTCCGAAAGGATTAAAGAATTCGATTCTTCAACATATTTCTTTTGTTGTTGAAAAAATCCACTTTAGAGAATCATAGAAAAATAGCCACATCGAATAAAAAAAGAAAATCCTAAATACCTACTCAAAATGATATATCTAAATATATCAGCTGGATCTCTCCGCCCGATTCGAAATATCATCTAATAATTAAATTATTTTCACCAGGTCGACAACAATAACACGAAAAAAGTATATTCTGATTAATATTTCCGGATTATGAATAGTAACAAATGTGATATCTCTACACTTGAATATATCGTTTAAACAAGACACACATTGTGGGTGTGAAAGGAATCGGATAGTGCCAACATTAAAGAGGTGCTCTGCGGTGAACCATCAAGTCCATACTGCATTAATTTAAATAATTTTTAAATAATGACATTATAACATCAATGACATCAAGAGAAAGTATAAGGAATTGGTTCAAGAGAAAAATTGCAAAAATGTGTCTAGACAGGCGAATCATTCGTTTGGTGATCTAATGAAAATTATTCTTTAATCCAAATCATTGGGTTATTCGACACATTCTCACAATCAATTAAAATTCTATCAAAAATCAAAAACACTTCTTGACATTAAATTCTAGCTGTGAGGTTAATTCTGATACAGAAAAATGAATCCATCGAATAATTAGATTTTTATATTTGGGTGGCAATAAGCAAGCAAGCAAGCAGTGATAATTCCTCTATAATAACAATAATTGTTATTCGAATAAACATAAGTGAACTATTAAAAAAGGGTATATATATCGATATTGTAAACGCAGCACTGTGTGTGTAATAAGCACGCAAAATGGCATTGTGTGAGTGTGCTAAGGGTCCTGTGGAAGTGGTGATAAAGTTTAGGTCAGGCTTACCCTGGTTGTCGGCCTTCAAGTAGAGCTGCCCCTTTGGGCTCAGACACTGCCGAAACTCTGTTGTGTAACATTCTGTATTCATTCAAATCAAAGTTTATTTTATGAGAGAAAAAGGGGACGGAAATTTGCTCAGAGATAAGAAGAGATATTTAAGGGCTTTAAATGTCTTATGCAGGGTGGCCATTCAAACTACAGAAAAAATTCCTGGCTAATTTCCGGTTTTCCCATACAAAAATTATATGTTTCTCGGTTGACTGTCAAGCGATTAAAATATCAATTATACAATACTAATTGCTTTATTTTATATATTTTGAAAAGGGTTAAAAATAATTGTAGCACTGCCAGGTAGAATATATATCATGTAAATTATCCTGAAAGTAATTTCAAAAGTTACTAATTCATTACAAAATAAACTATTAGTCACCATAGTTTAGGAGATATTCGCGTTTTTGAGAAAAATAGTCGCGAATATAAAATTACACTTTTATGGCCCGGAAGTGTATTTTATACCTGAAGAAAAAATATAACACGCACGTTTATGGCACCGGGCAACTTTAGCAAGAGGAGACCGTCAATTTTGAATTTTATTTTCAGTTCATAATTTTTTGTGATGAAAGTAAAACTTTGAAATATTCACCACAAGTCATCTAGAGTTTAGCGAAAAGCATTTCCAACCGGCCAGTAGGTCAGGCAATAGCGCTTCTGCTTCATGTTTTTGCTTCATTAAAATATTTATGAATATAATTTCTTTCAATAATTTTCCAAAATTATACAAATAATGAGAAATTGACTTTTTTAAACTTTATCATGTTTTTCGCAAAAACAAAATTATTTTATGTAAATGTGAATAATTTTTTCCGTGAAGTTTATCAATTTATATTTCAAATTAGAAGTATGAACGAGTTTTTTAAACGAAATATTGTACTTTTAATCAAAATTTGTATTTTGCACTTTCGGAAGTAAGTATTTCTTTGCTGAGTCACTTTTCTGTTTGAAAATTCTCATTAAATATGATTATTAACATTATGAAAAAATTAATAAGATTAATAAAAATGAAATTTTTTACGAGTAACATGATAAATTTAAGAAAGTCAGTTTTTTCCGCGAAAAAAACACAACCAATCGCAGATTCAAAATGGCTCAAAACTAACCTTTTTCAAAATTGAATATTAAAAATAATTTTTGAAATATATTTTAGAGGCATGAAAATGTTCAGATTGGATTCTTCAATACAAATTTTATTTTATGGACCCACTGAGCGACTTTTATTTGAGAATGTTTTGCCTATATTGAAAAAATTCCTTCGTGATTGAAAGATAAAATTTGGACGATTCCAGCAAGCAAATCAAATTTTAGTTGAAAAATCCGAACGAATGGAGCAATCTTGAAACAATCTGTTTCAAACAGATGAAATTTTCAAACGATGAAATTAAAATTCTCTGTCAAAAATCAATTAAATAAAATTGAAAGGAATTCAAATGAAAAATGTAAATGAATATTTCAGAAACTCAACTAATCGTAAATTCAAGACGTAATTTACAATTAAATCATGTCTACAACATTTTAATTGAAAATATTGACAACTGACCAGCTTCCAAACTAAATATTAAAAATTCTAAAAAAAAAAATACATTTTTGGAACATGAAAATATTCAGATTGGATTCTTCGATTAAAATTTTACTTTTTTCATCCAATAACCAACTTTCATTTGCTTGACAATATTTTGCGCTTATTAAAAAATAAAACGTGAATGATTAGGTTGAGCAGCATCACAAATTTAAAATGACTTTTTTGTAATTCATGTAGAATTAAACTATTTTTATATAATAAACTGAGATTTGAATATTATTGTCGCTCATAATTGAAAATGAGAGCCCTCTGATAAGTTTAAATGTAACACCACAAAAGTTCTCTAAGAACTTTATGAATTCAGTTCGGTAATTGCAAAATTAGTTTGAAACTTTATCACGTCTCGTTGAAAAGTAGGGGAGGAGCTCTGTTAAAACTTTGCGAGGGGTCGTCAATAATGTTTAGTAGGGTATAGATGTAAAAGGAAAGTTTCGAGGGTAAAAGTTTATTGAAAAATTAGTTTAAGCTTGATAATTACGATTTTAAACGATCCCATTCTCTTTAGTACTGAAAGACTCCATTGATACCAATAAATTCGAGAATAAATTATCGAATGTTTAATATTCATATTTTTCTCTCTCACAATTATTTTATAATTCCCAAATTTTAACAAATTGAATTGATCTAACGTAAGTACACTCAGAAAAAATTTTTGTTGATTCAGAGAGAATTTCTTTAAATCAAAGAAAAATATTCATTGAATCTCAGTCAAAGAAATTTCTTTGGTTCAAAGAAATATTTTTTCTTTCCAATTAAAATTTGTCTTAAATTAAAAAAAATTTTCTTCACCTGAAAGTTATTCCTGTTCGAAATCTTAACTTATGTTAAAGAAACGGTTAATAAATCAATGTGGCTGGAGAACTTTATTTTCACAATTCCTTGACGAAAATTGTAATCTTATATCATTTTTAATATACAATATTTTATAAATAAAATGAAACAATTTTGAATTTATATTTATAAATTTTGTGGTTATTATGGTCAGAGCTGCCACAGCTTAATTTACTTTCTCAAAAGGGAGAATGTGATGTATCTAATCCGCAGAAGTTACGAAAAGTGATTAACTTCTACCCCAAAAAGTGACTAAAAGTTACTAATGTGCATTAATGATTTGACCAGTGTTCTTTTGAATTGAAGATAATTCCAAAGAATTCGATTCATAAGACTTCAAAGTCAACTTAGAGCAATTTAAGGGAAATGAGAAAAATTCGATGAAATTCAGAAGAATCCAAGTTGTCTTTAAAAAAATGGTTAAATATTCGAAAGAACTTGACGAGTTATCTGAGAATTTAACATGAGTTAAAGAGACTTCACGATGATTTAAACAAAAACTAAACAAAAAATCAGTAAAATCCACTGAATTCAGTGAATATTAAAGAATTCAAGTGAATTATTTGAAGAATTTGAGAGAATTCAAAAGAATTCAAAAGAGTTTGAAAGGATTCAGGACAGACTAATAAGAATTCTGGGTGAATGGCAAGAAATACCTGAAAACCTCTTCAAATCTATGAAACCCTACGAAAATCCTCACTTCTTGTAAATAAATTCTTTGAAATTCATCAAAATATTTTAAAATCCCACGAAATTCTATGAAACTTAATGATATTTCCTGAAATCCTGGAAAATTCTTTACAACCATGTGAAACTTTCTTGAAGTCGCTTAATATCTTTAAAATGTTTGGAAATCACTTGTGATTTTTTTAATCTTCTGAATATGCCTTGGAATATTTTAGAATACCCTAAAATATTTCAAATCTTCTGAAATCCATTCAAATTATTCAAATCAATTTAAAATTCCTTGGAATCTTCTAATTACTCCCAAAATATTTAATATCCTTTGAAATCATTTTAAATCCCTTGCAGCTTTTCAAAGCTTTTGAAAATCGCTTTGAATTTTTTAAAATACATAAAAATACTCTTATATTATTTATTTTTATTATTTATCTTAAAATAATTTTGAAACATTTGGAAATACCTTATTGAAAGATTTGAAAATCATGTAAATCCGCTAAAATATTATAAAACCCCGTAAAATTACATGAAATCTGATGCTTCTTGAAATCGTGGAAAATGTATTAAAATACCTTAGAGCTTTTAAAATCTTTGAAGTCTCGGAAATCTTATGAAACACCTTAGCTACTTTTAGAATATCCTAAAACCTAATAGTTTCTGTAAAATTATTTCATACCTTGTAAAATTCTTTAAAGCGTAAATTCTTTATTCCTTGGTATATTTTGAAATACCGGAAAATCTTTAAAATTCTTTGAAAATATTAAAAATCCTTTGAAATCTTTGAAATTTCGTTGCAAACGTTTAAAGCTGTCGAGAATTCCATGGAATATTTATGAGATTGAAGTTTGGAACGCTTACGATGTAAGAAAATTAAAAAAAAATTTATTGACATTATAAATAAAAATTTTAAAATACTATAAGTCATTTTGGCATCCATTTATATTATATTGAAACCTTTTAAAATTTCTTAAATTCTTTTTAAATACCCTAAAATATTGCAAGAGTTCTGAAAAATGCAGAAATAAGTATAAACTATCTGAACTGAATAGTGGTTAGGGGCCATTCATTATAATTACGTAAGGGTGATTTTGACCTTTTTTGACCCCCCCCCCCCCTTCTTACGTAATATCTAACTTAGAATTTCTCTGAATAGCGTTCAATAGTTGATAAAAGATAAGATTAGAAACATACTGAGAAAAAAAATTAGTCATAAAAAGTAAAAAACTACAAACTAGGAATAATTTGCGTAACATATTATGAACGGCTAAATTTAAAACAATCTTAAAGCTAGAGCAAATAAAATAGAGTGTGACAGAAACCGCCATTTTAGCCTACTAAAAGCGCGATTTTTAAAATTGTAAAATGGGTAGTTTGAGTAGAATTAATGTAGCTACTGTGACCTTTCGAATTAAAAAAATTATGGACGTAGTAAGATATTACGTAAGAATTGACTGGACTAAAAAAATTGACTGAAAGCGACTTTGTGGCAGCCCTGATTATTCTTGACAGTTACTTAAAGTGCTTTTTACAGGAATTCCCAGCCTTTTGCAATTTTTTTTTAAATCTCTGACTTTTCCTTAATTTTCCCTGACAAATAAAATTTGCTGTCTTTTCCCAGATTTCCCCTGACCTGAGGCCACCCTGTTTAATTCAAGACAAATATTTTTTAAATGTAGCTCAACGTAAAGTACTCTGGATTTGAATTTAAAAATTCAACCGAAATACAGTGCTTGTATACGATTCCTGGCGTGTAAAATTCGATGCGAAATAAATTGTGCAATTAATTCTGCACGGAAGGAGTTATTGTTATAAAAGCACTTCGCCGAGAGGTACTCGAATAGTTTATCAATTACCCTTTTAAATGTATAGGTATAAACTGAAATATAAACACTTCCCTTCGAGTGTGTATTAAAATGGCTTGATGGGCGGAGTAGTGGCAACTCGATCAAGAGATACGTGCGTGTATGAGTACCTATCCTGATAAAGCCACCCAGGGGTGATCGAACGTTGGTTGCGGTGTCATTTATTTGTGAATGAAATACCAATCTTTGCAGTAAAAACAAAAGACAAAAGTGAAAACTGATTTTACATAATACATGCATGAATACGACCATTTCTCATGCCTATCGAGCGAACCTCAAGTTCCCCTTTTCAGCTCATAGGCATGTAATGGCTATTATACACCTATGAGCTGATATGTTATGGCCAATGGCCATCATATATCTATGGAGTCATAATTTTTGACATGGTCATTACATACCTATGTCCTTGAAAATCAGCACTTAAAGTCGGCTCCCCAGGCATGAAAAACAAGGGCCATATCTATGCATTTCTTATATAAAATATCGTATACATCATTTGGGGAAAGGGACTTTATTGACGAGTTTATGTTTTCAATACGAATCGTAGAGGTTTCTGCTGAATACGGCTACACTACTCAATAAGCAGTCGCGGACGATGTTCCACGTGTGGTACCGAAGGAAAAACCCCCAAGTCAAGACGTTAACAACCATGCCGAAGACTGAATGGCACCCGGATATGGTGTTGCAAACGGTGTCTCTAGAATACCAGGTCGCTTCTTAGAGTATTCAGGCCTTACCCCCGCATGCTGGGCTTTGCGGGGGTGGACCCACACTCTCCTAGCTACTCATGGAAACAGCATGGACAAAAATCAAGAAAAACTAAACCGGAGTGTGTGCGTGGAGTTGGTAGGTGATTCGGACGTCGTGGAGGTGCTTGACCTCGGTCAAAAGTCGAATGATATATTCGACATATTGGACGCGAATAATTACATGAAGAAAAGTCAACAAATCTTGAAGGATTTGAAGGGTGTGTTGGCGAACATGCAGGATTTCTGTAACACGAAGCGCAACATGTTAATGCCGATCAGGGAAGGACTGGGGTAGGCGTAGCGCACAGTGGACTCGCTGGAAAGCTCAATGGACCTCGCTGATTGGTATTACCCAGATGCGGTAAAGCATGTTGGACAGAACGTCGGAAAAAAGTATAAGGCGAATAGGAGCAAAGACACAAGCTAAAGCGGGACTCGAACCGAAGAAGCTATGGAGGCTGCCACTCACAAAACTGGGAAGCGAGAGAGGGAGCCTTCTATGAGTCCCGTTCAGGCAAGTGACGCAAGGCAGAAGGTGAAAAGACCGAGGACGCTCACTACAGCAGCAGCGTCCTCAACTCCGAAGGGAGAAAACGTAGGGGCGACAACAGGTGCACTAAACAGCACCAGCAAGAAGGGGCCGAAAAGGAGAGCTCGACCCGAGGCGGTCCTGATAAGACCAGCCGAGAGTTCGAGCTACGCGCATGTTCTGAAGGACCTCAAACGACAGGTGAAACCGGACACCCTTGGTGTCCAAATCAGGGGTGTCCGAGAGACGAGGAAGGGAGAGGTCCTCATTGAGGAGCCCTGCAGCAGACGGCAGAACAAAACTGTCGGCTGCTATTAGGGATGCAGCTGGAGCCGGGGGTCTCATGCGCGAACTGGTCCCCTGCGTCGAGGTCGAGGTCTTGGACCTGGGCACAACTACGGAGTTGCAGTAAGTCGAAGCCACCGTAAGGCAATACTTCGGCGAGTCTGCAGGAGGTATTGTGGTGAACATAAAAAAAAACCCTTCAGGGGAAGCCTGAAGGCTTTTGGGTGTCCTGCCGCGTCAGGAAAAAGACGGAGGGTACACGGTGACAGATCATCTGCCGGGGAAGATGAGGTGCAGGGCGTTCCAAGAGGCAACTTCATTGAAGAAGCCTCAAGGACGCGCTGCCTAAACTGAAAAACCCAACCAGGATGCCGAAGCCCTACGAGCTCGAGTTGTTGTACCACCACACTGCTGAGAACGATGCGTGGATCTTTGGTTGGGAGTAGAGCTGAAATGCCAAGTAGGCAAATCAGCAGGACGCCGAAGCACGGCTAACTGGCCTTACCCCCATGTTCCTGAAGTAATACAAAAGCGGATTCCGGGAACATAGATTGGCAGGAAGAGGAGGTGAGTTTAGTGGGTAATACCGTTAGGTCGAGTCCCACACTCAGTGCGTAAATGCATTCTCACCTCCTCTAAAAAAACGATCCACAGGCGAACTTGCGAGCTGAAGACTAGTTTTCGGCTAGCACCCTCACCTACAACTCGTACTGAAATCACACATTCGTTAATAAAGTCCCTCTTCTCTACCTTAGTACGTAATACGATACAAATGGTCAAATTTTTTTTATTTTTCCCTAAACAGTCTTCAAGGCCGATTTCATAAGAAATCAAGATGTCTAACCCTGGTGATATCACGAAATTGTTTCGCGGATAAATATATTCAGGGCATCCACTCAAATACTGAAAAAAAATCCCTGATAATTCCAAGTTTTTTCCAGGTATAATTTTGCATAGCAGGGAGTCCTTCAAGTATTTCGCAATTTTGTAAACAATCGACTCGGAATATGTATAAAATTTCGCGAGTTTATTATGAATAATACTTTTCAGTTCTTCTGAATATTGAAATGTGTAAAAATGGTAATATTTATGTATAAAATTAAATAACTATTTTTTACATTATTTTTTAAGGCCTACAAAGAAAGGACAAGTTCGCTAACCAGCTGTTTTGGATGAAAATTCAAAAAGTGAGCACATTTTGAAAACTTTTGAGACCACTTTTTCTGAAGATTTGAAAATACTATGTACGGCTATTAGTAGTGCGCAAAAATAAGAGTAAAATATCCTTATGACTTTTTCCGATAGAAGAAAAATTAGGGCAGTTATAGCATTTTAAAAATTCCAAAAAACAGACGAAAATGAACATTTTAAGCCGAAACACGCTATGAAACGATATGAAAAAAGTCAAGAGGAGAAAAACGTTGCTTTTTGAACACCCTACAGTATTTTCATAACAACTTTTTGAATTTTTCAAAAAATCAAAAATTCAAATTTTTATCGCACAAAAAAATAATGAAAAATCAAAAATTCCATTTTGCTGTCAAGCTATGCAAGATACGACAAAAGATGAATCGACCAAAATTGTGCAGCTAAAAAAGATCTACAAATTTGTTATCATTCACTTTTTGATATGACGCGTAGTTTTTGTTTCATTCGTAAAAAACAGCATTGAAAATACAAAAATTAAATTTTTAGACGAATAACACGAACTACGAAAAAAATTAGATGGAGAAAATTTGTTCATCCAAAGAAGAGGTACAAATTTGTTATTAATCATGTTTCGATGAGATGCGTGGTTTTGGTTTTATTCGTGAAAATAACATTGACAGTAAAGGAATAAAATTTTTGCAAAAACTACTGTAATCTTCCTCATATTACCAGGAATGTACAAACATTGATAAAAATATCACAGGCAGCCATTTTTCAGAAAATGCACTTTTTCGAAAAATGTTCGTCATTTTAGTAATTTAAAAAAAACTCAAGTTTCGTTAAGGAATCTGAAAGAGTGTAGATTGCTCTGCAAGTTTCCGCAAAAAAAATCAAATTATAACATATGAATTATTTTCACGATACCAATTATTTAAAACAATTTTCTTTAATTTTTGTATAATTCACCTGAATATGCAAGTAGTTCTGAGTTCGTGAACACCTTTTTTTTAGTAAAAAACAAGAAATGGGTTTTTATATTTTGTATTGGAAAACAATATGTTTCAGCGCCGAACAGTTCCGTGATATCACCAGGATCAGACTCTCCGATTCCGTATGAAATCTGAAAATTCTTTAAAACATATCTGAACCTGGCTAAAGAAAGTTAAAATCGAAATATGAAAAAATTGTACATTTCTGATCGAACAACGGGTATTACTTCTCATAAAGAAATTTTCTAATTGTACTAATTAATTGTAAGAGGATGCATAAGTGCAAATTGACCACTTTTTCATAGGTTGTATTCTAATACTTTCAATAATCACAGCCAATTAGAACTAAAAATAAAATGTTAACCTACTACGTCGCGAATGTCAAGAAAAATGTTGACTTGGAACGTAAACGCGAACTGCAGAGAGAATTTTTCAACTGAAGTAAATCGATAAAAGCCGTTGCATTCTGCACATCGAACACACAAAATTTAGAATGCGAATGCCAATAACTGATGAAGCCATCCAGACTTATAGTAGTTGATAGCAATAGTAATCAGGGTGTCTACCCGATGGATGATTTTAAATTCTCGGTTATATCCCGGTTCGCTCCGGGTCATTTTAAAAGTGTTCAAAAGGTTTGACTGATTTCAAACGATTCTAAATCATAAATGAAAAGTTGTAACTGAATATAATTCTGCCTTGGTATAGGGAATGTCCATATAAAATTATAATTTAGACTGTAGGGCCAGTAATTTTCGTAAAGAATTATATTATTTGACTTGGAAAAGAAGATTTTAAACATGGAAAGGTATTTTAGAAAAAAATTTGAATTTTCATTTAGAAGAAGGGAATTTTAAAAAAAATCCGTGTTCGAATTCAGAAATGAAATTATTTTCAAAAAATTTCTATTCCATGACAAGAAATACCTGTTCCACGACAAAATTATAATTCTTGACAAAATTCCCAGTTCCAAGGTCAAAATTATAAATCTTTACAGAAATTATTATTTTTTTATTTATTCCCCGACAAAAACTCACAACCATAATTATTTTGGAAAATTCCATGTTCCAAGTCAGGATAACTGTAATCTTTTACGTGATTTTTCAAATATTTATTTTATTTATTCTCTGTCCCAACATAAAATTATAAATCTTTTAGAAAATTCCCTGTCTCAGAGTCGAAATTATGATTCTTTACTGAAATCCCCTCTCTCAACTTAGGATTATAAATATTTTAGAAAAAACACTGTTCACAATCAGAATTGTAATTCTTTTAGATGATTCCCTGTCTCGGAATGGAAATTATAATTCTTTGCGTCAATTGCTTGTTCAGAAGTCAAAATTATATTTCTTTACTGAAATTTAATGCCCCAAACTGAAAATTGTAATTCTTTACTAAAATTCCCAGTCTATAAGTCGAAATTATAATTCTTTACTGAAATCACCTCCCCTAACTTAGAATTATAATTATAATTCAGAAAATGACTTTTCTCTTGATTCTAATTCTTTTCGAAAATTCACTATTGCAAATCAGAATTGTAATTCTTTTGAAAAATTCCCTGCGTCAAATGAGAATTCTGATTTTTTTTTAAATTCCCTGTTCCGGCTCAGAATTAGAGAAATAAAATATATAAACCCACTTTTAGTTTGCATATTAGTACATTCGAGAGTGAAATGCCTGTCACTGAGAACATTCCCGGTTTTCCCGATTTCCCGGTCAGGTAAACACCCTGGTAATAGTAGTATATTAGTAGTACTAACAGGTCACAAGACGAGCAATCAACAACTATAAAAACAAATGCAGACTGCATTTTAGCGACTCGTTAGTTATCTGAGCAAAGATAACCTGCACACGTTCGCTAGATCATGATTAATTCTGTTCATGTTATTAGGAAGTAAAAAAATATGTCAGTTTACACCTCAAATTTGAAATAAGACCCTAAAATGATTTGCTTGCTTCTACCGATTTTCGAAGTATGAATTGATGATTTCGAGCCCTATTCTTGAAGAGGCAACACTTAGTTACGTTTTCTAACTTAATGCGATACAATATACTCAGACAAATATTTCTTTGAATCAAACAAACATTTTTCCGACTCCGTATCAAAGATCGGATTTGGTTGATTCATATAAAATTTGTTTCACTTAAATGATGGGGTGTTTGAATAAAATTAATTTTTTGTTGAATCAATCAAATTTTGTTTGACCCTACACCCAAGAAAGAATTTGTTTGCTTCAACCAAATATTTTTCTGAGTGAAGACTTTCTGAGGAATTTGAAAAGCAACGAAACTAGGAATTTGGAAGGTTTAAATCTTCTTTCTCGCATTGTGTATAATCCCTTTGAGATTGCTTGTTAAGAAACTTTAATCTTTTTTGTAGTTCATTTTCAAAAGTAATTATCGCGGTGCAGATGTTTTCTTAGCGTCGAGTGAAGATTCATTTTCTGGGGTAGTTGCGACGTTAATAAGTTGCTTCGGACAATGTTCGGCAAAGAATTTCAAGAACAAAAGCTCATTCTTTCTTTCTTTACCATAGCTAATTAAAAGATTCTTTAAATGAATGTTTGCACTCAAAATTACGCTTTAAACATAGATTTATTCCCTTACTCTTATCAAAGTAGTATAGATTTAATAACAGATATGAATATCTAAGAAGGAGAATCACTAATTGTCAATTTGACGTAATTTAAGAGTCTACAATTTTAACTTTTACGAGCGAAAAAATCCTTCTCGGGTAAAGTGTTGCCTCTCCAATGAAAAGAGGAGAATTCACGGACGCGCTGACAAAAAGTGAAATTCTATTTTATTTCAATTTTTAAAAAACCAATGTATGTCATGTTCGAAAGAGTTGTACGACGCTGGCTCACACGTAGTGCAGTAAATTTCCGACCGGAATTCATTACGGATTTATATTCGGCTGGAGGAAAATTTTACTTGGGGTAGGTTACACCGCTATAAGTTTCGCAGCCACAGTAAGGATTATCAGTTATTACCATACCCTTTTAACTTTATTTTGATATTTTGGAATTAAGATCAAGTGTAAAAAGAAAACTTATGTACAGTTTAGACAAAACATTGGGTATATTAAAAATAATATGATTAATGAATAGAATCAATAAGGGGATATTTAGAAATTAAAGAACTCAAAATGGATAATCAGACAATATCAAATTTAAACGTCTGAACTTGAATAATTTGTAGTTTATCTATTTGACATAAGTCCTTCAAATTCAAACTTCATAATAACCAGAACAAATGTATACAGGCCCGATAAACAAAAATGAAAGTTCGTTTAAATAAAAAAATAAGCTGAAAACAATGGAAAGTTTAACTGAATGAACTTTTCTACAAGTTAAATGCCTAATCAGTTGAACGTAGAAATTTTTCGAATTCTTTAAACGTTCAAACGGTGAAATGTGGAAAAGTACTTGTAAGTCAAAATAGGAACAAAGCTAACTAACTGCGGTGTAACCTTCTGGATGGACACAGTGTTTTTGCAAGTTTAGTCAACTGACCGATCGAAGCTAAACAACATCTTTAGAGAATCCTCGCGCCAAGGTTCTCTAATCCAGTTTTTCGGGATGTTAGACTCGCAGATCAAGATTTACTGCTTACGACCGAAACGGGATGAACGTTGCGCGAAATTGTGTAGAACTTGGGAAAATGTAGGGTTAATATTTTACAATACTGTCTCTAGCAACTCCCTTGAACTCTTGGGCGGCAAGAGGATGAGGGTGAGGCTAGTCATCAGAGAGGGTATGTATATAATACTATATAGCGTATAGTAAGGTCGTAAGCTAACGTCGTACGATGCTCTCTCTGAGGAGTAAAAAGAGGAGCACATACTGGGTGTAGATAGGATAGCATTGCATGGTTCGAAGTAGAACTAGGAAGCTTACATACCAACGCCATTGGTCTGCGAGGAAGGAAGTTGTACCGCTACACCAAATCCGCGCAACTTCACTGGAGCAGAATTCTCTTTTCCGGCTAGAAGGGCGCACTGCGGCTTCAGATCTCGATGGATTATATCGTTCTCGTGACAATAGCGCAGGGCTTCCAGGATCTGTCTCATGTAGTGGCTGAAATTGAAACACAAGCTTGCAGGACTCTGTGTCAACATTTGCCCCTTATCTCCAGGACGAAGACTCTCGAAATGTCGCTCTTCTCATGCTTTTTATGTCCACACAAACCTCATCGACTTTTCTTACAGAAGTAGATCTATCTTCCTCAAATCAAATCACTGCTATCCATCTTACTCGGTGTCGTGAAATCTCATTAAATAAGAGATCAACTTTCCAGGAAAATTGATTTATTATTTATTAAATGTGATAAAATACATTCTTTGAAATCTGTGTGGAATAATAAAGATGCAAGCGATAGAAAATGTAGTCCAGCTACTACCGTAAAATGTCGCTAAGCTCGTTTTCTTTCTTTCCTTTTTTACAAAAAAGTGCCAGATGAAATTTAAATTAAGTGTTGACGCTTTAAATATATAATCTCTTTTTGATCCTCTTTCGTATTATAAAGCGCACACACACATATATATATATATATATATATATATATATATATATACAGGGTGTTTTTTTTAACTTGAGACAACGAAATATCTCAAAAAATACGCACCCTACGAAAAAAATGTCTGGAATAAAAACTTTTTATTTTCGAGGGGGAAAAAAGATTTGTTAAAATTTACCCCACCCCCACAGGAGGCAGGGGTGGGGGTAACTTTGTAATTTCAAATGGCAACCCCAATTTTTTATCACAGATTCAGATTCTCCTTTACGAAATACGTAAGTTTTATTCGGTAAATTTGTTTCGATTCGCGATAGATGGCGCTGCAATTGCGAAATTAAGCACCCCAAAGGGAATAGACAACTACTACGTCCGCGTCGTTATTCCTGGGTAGAGCTAAAAGTAGTGTCAACAATTTCGTTTTTCGCAATTGCAGCGCCATCTATCGCGAATCGAAACAAATTTTCCGAATAAAACTTACGTATTT
>CAKNXH010000242.1:496236-517194 GCA_932178445.1 Andricus quercusramuli
ATATATATCAAATTCATGAAAAACTATGTATCATCCCTTGACGTGAGCTAAAGTTACTAAAATTGATGGCTACGTTCAATAATCTGCTTATTGTCACTTGGAACAAAACCAGATTTATTCTTAACATCACGTATAAGTAAGACATACTACGATAAAACATTTTATAATTTGACAGCTTTTCTACTTTTTGAGAATTGTATTTATGTGAAAAATTGCATTAGTTTTGTTCGGGTGCTAAAAAATATGATTCATTGCACAGAGTTTAACACACTTTTGCAAGTCAAACTTTTCACGAATTTTGTTTACAAAACCTAACTAAATTTCCAAAACTAAGAATCTTATACGAATACACGTCTCATTACTCATTAATAACAAAAGTACACCAAACAAGATTGAAAATAAATTTTAACATGTTTCAAAAAGAAAAAAGCCGCCAATTTTGAAATTTGTTATTTAGAGAACGCGATAATTAATTATAAAAAATGCAAGTGAGTCAGTTTTCTCTATATGCGCTGCTTATCCCCATTTTACGGTACTGCTTTTAGAATTTAGGACAGTTCACTGAGATGAATGTTTTACGATTCAAGCAAAAAAAAATTTCTTTGAGTTCACACAACATTTCTTTAAATTGAACAAATTCTTTGTTAAACACGTTAAATTGAAAATATATGGACCGAATCTATTCGAGGACATGAAGATGACAACAACTGGATAAGGACCAAAAGTTAAATTTTACAGGATTAACAATAAAAGTTTTCTGCGATAGGTTTTCAAATATACAATTTTGATAACATTATAAAAGCACGTGTTCTCCAGGGGTATACATTAATGATATGAAAAAATTAGGAAAAAAATGTTCTATGTGGGAGTGAAAGAAATAAAATGGTCCTTATCTGGTTTTCCATTTCATCAATTTTAAAACTGCTTATCTCTTACAAAATCAACAAAATATAGTAAGGACTTTTTCTAACCTGTTACATATTTGCAATATATATGTATTCTTTAAGAAACCAAAATTCAAAAAAATTTTCGTACTGGAATTTAAGAATTTCTGGGAAAATGAAAATAAAAACTAGATAAAGACCAAGAATAGCATGATTTCTATACTAAATGATGGAAAATTTTCTCCAAATTATAAAAGTATGTGGCCATTATTTGCAATGTTTCAGGAAGATGAATTTTTTTTATTTTCTATGTTTTAGAGCTGTAAAGCCAAAGTGTCATCTTTCCCATAATTTGAAAGGCACTGACTAGTATTACGGAATTTTCCGTAACGTTATTCCTGAACGAGCTGGAAACGGGGTTGGTCTTGCGAAAAATTCCGTATCAGTAGACAGTTCGAATTTTAAAATTAATTTTTTCGAATGATAGGATGTTAAAAAAAAATTCCTTTAAACCTTCAAAACTGCGAGGAAAACAGAATGTAAGTTTCATGCAGGCCAAACTATTTTTTTGACCACGAGAATCATTTTCGGAAAACGGAATTCTCCTGGCCCCAAAAATGATTTTACCTGCCTAAAACTTACGGAATGTCTTTGTATAAGCACGAATATGAAGAAAAATGTTAGATGAAATAAAAAAATCTTGTTTTTCCATAAAATCCACTTTCACTTATTACAATACCTATTGTCGTTGAAAAAATATGAAAAGGTGAACTTTTTTCAAAAATAGGAGACAAATAGATGAAAAAAAGATGTATAAGCTAAATAAACATGTAAATCAATGTTTATTAACATTTCATTGTTTAACTAATAATAGCATTTTGTTTTTGATAAACATTTTATGCGCACTATTTGCAAACACGTGAGATTATATTCATCAAATAGGAAATAATCCCATTGAATCATTTTCTACCATGCGTGCGGTCTATGTTTAACTCACATAATCGGTGGTCGACGAAATGTATGTTTTTTTCAAAGAAAAGGAAATGAGACGTATTTTCCCGGTCTGATAAGAAAAATGTTATAGACAATACTTATAAGTAATCTAACTCCTAAAGCTAATGACAGAGATTAATATACAAAATTTGTCGAAAATGTTCTTTAAAGTGTATGCTTCGGCGTGCATACCATTTGTTAATTATTGTTATTGCGTCAAAACTAAACTAAATTAAGTTTGTACCTAAAAGATGTGAAATTATATTTGACAAGCTTTACGATAGTTATAATCGTTTCTTCAATTAATATTATGTCTTTTCTACAGTTTTTTAAAATTCAAAATTGAAGGTCAGGATATCTTTGATATTAGCATGGACCACGGCGTGGTTTAAAATCGATTCGGTCACACAAAGATAATGTAATTTACAATTATAAATAAAATTTTAGTTTTGAAATTAAAAATAGGTGAGAAAGATGTCAAATTTCTCCAATAGGTGAAATAGGTGACAAACTTTAACATAGGTGACAAATGGTGAATAGGTGATAATCATTGATGACTGCACTTTCCATGTTTTCAAAATTCAGCTAGGAAGATAAACTTGAATTTAATAGAAGACACCACTTCATTTATTTTATCCACTATCTACGTGAATTGCAGGCAAAATCATTTTTCATCATACCTCAATCGAAAATTCGACTTTCGATGCCTGTGGAGCGGGTCGAAAATCGAATTTTCAACCCTAGGGAAGAAAGTGACAGATAAATGCAAATGGCGTCGCCATTTGCATTGATCTGTCACTTTCTTCCCTAGGGTTGAAAATTCGATTATCGACCCGCTCCACAGTCATCTCAAGTCGACTTTTCGATTATCGATATGATGAAAAATTGTATGCATGACTCGGGCCGAGGCAACGCTTTCACTCGTGTGATATCAGCCCTCGCTTCGCTCGGGCAGCTAACTTCACACTCGTGAAATCGTTGCCTTTCGACCCTCGTCACGCAATATACTATTTCTGGTCACGAGAACTGTTTTTACGAAAAATTGATTTATTTTTTATTTTTCTCGCGCGAACGATGAAAGATATCATAAGAGTGGGAAGGTATTTTTGTTGGACTTTTTGAAATAAGCAAAGTTTTGTCTTTATACTTTATCAAATCTATCGTTGAAATTAAGAAAAATACAAATATTTAATTTTACAGCAACAAAATTTCTCATAGCCATAAAACTCATTTGGCCCTCATGAAGCTCACAGACTTCCTTACAGAAGCACAAGTTTAACAATAAAATTACCAAAAATAAAAAGATTATACAAAGAAATATAAAGGTTTTCAAGAAAAATTTGTATTTTTTTGACTCTAAAATTTGAAAAAAACATATTTGGAAGGCAAATATATATATTTGAAATCAATAGATGTCTTTAAATCTAAGACTACAAAAATCTCAATTTTCTAGTAAAATTGACGGTCACAACTTCTAAAAAATGTTTGTTTAATCTGCACAAATTAGGAGAGTATTTTCTCACCCAGAGAAACAAACTTTTGCGATACGACCATCGACAATAAATGGAATTTTGAAATTAATCAAATTTGTTTGAAACAGTATATTTATATCCTTTAATTTAAAGTAGATAATAAAAATGTTTCTCACCTAGCAACCGCTTCACTGTACACAAATCCGGCCGTTGCACGCCTAACTACTTCGAAGCATAAATCCGAACCGTCCATACTGAAAATAATCATAATTATTAATTCACTTATATAATAATTAGACTTAAATAAGTAAAAATATCCTTAAATATTAAGTGACACCGGACATTTGTATCACTATAAAAAGTCCAAATAATGAGAAACGCGTTTGAAGTAACTTATTGCTAGTCAATAATATTAACTTACCATAACAAATTTGTAAATTACATTTGTAATTTTTCAGTAACGTTAGAATATCAGCGGATTAGCTTGAAATGAAATAAACCCGTGTAGAAAATTTTCGGTGCAGATATGCGTCCAGTTAGGGCATTGCATAAATGCATAGACCGCCGTCTATGCATTTATTTATTTATATTTTTATATTATTTACATTTTTATATTATTTATATTTTCGGGCCCTAATCGGGTGCTGGCTAACCCGTAATGACTAGAAACATTCTAAGAATCACAGCAGAAATATTTTTCTTTTCGAAAAAGAGGCAGGGTTTTTTAAAGTATCAAAAATGAAAAGTGAGCAATAAAAAATGTATTCTTTTCCTCATCATCTAATCCGACTTCTTGGGTCATAATCGGGTGCTGCTAGCCTATCAGGACCAACAAATTTTACAACTTTTGAATCCAAATATCATTTGCACATTTCCAAAAAATATCCAGCACATTTAAAAATATAAAAAATGTACATTAAAAACGAAGAATTTTTTTCTCATCATCTAGACTGACTGGCGCTCGATTAGCTCGTCCAGACTAGCGTTTCACCATACAAAAACGTTTCACTTCTACTTAGCGCCATGATTGACCGTCTTCACAGCGCCACGTTAGCGGCCAGGATAGTCTGTCCTGGCACCCAAATAGTTCCCCGATAATTTTCTTGACGGGGAAATTAAAAAATTGAAAACGACAGCTTTTGTTTTCTCTTTTCCCCGGAATAAACTACTCTTTGAATACTTACTTGATGTGAGCAAGGTATTGGCTCAATATCGTTCAAACAAGAAAGGCCAACGAACTATAGTTATCCTCGGATGAATAGTGGTAGTGAGCATGAAGGATCGTTAGCACGAGAGCAAGGCAGTCGCGAATGAGCTTTTTTCCGCATGAGAAAAGAAACATTCTCGCAGGGCCACCACATCAGCCTTCTTTCATTCTGCTCTACCATTTTTCTACTTCTATTACATACAGTTTAATTGCTCGGTTTTACAGCAACACGAAGAGAAAAAATTTTCTCTTTGCAATTTAATATTCTATAAATATATTATTTTCAGTGCACAAGAAGAAATTCTCTATAATGTTTAACTAAATAAATTTAAAAGTTTTGGAAAATGTTACCATTACGAAGCTTACTCGATGAGGAAGCAAAAGTAGTAAAAAATTAGCCTTTTTAAATCGGTCAAAAATTAGTTTGAAAAAAAGTAGTGTCAAAAATACTTGAAACTAAAAACAGAACACTCAAAGTTTTTTATTCAAAAAATTTGTATTCTTGAACTAGTTATTAAATAATATCTTCCATGAAAACATTTTTTTTTAATTTATGAGCTCGCAGATTCCCCTTGGATTCCCCAGACTTATAAGATTTTTTCCTAATGTATTTTTAGCAGCAGGAAAGCCTTAAATTGTGTTTTTTTTTAACAGAGGAAATACGAATTTTTAAAACACCTTTTATTACCTCGCAGGTTGCAGGCGTTCATCAATCCACACCAGTTCCAATTTCGATTTTCGTAATTTTGCTTTTTCGACCTACCGTAACGCATATACACTACGCCTTCTCATTTTAAGATTTTTCAAGAAACCCGTCGGTTGCTCCATTTTTGAAGTCACTTCTTTCTTTTCAAACGCAGAATAATTTTTTATTTGTATTCTATGACTAATCGTTAAGAGAAATGTGAATGTATTTTTTTATTCTAATGAAGTGGTGCAAGATAATGGAAACGTCTCAACAACAAAAAATCTTGAACTTGAAACTATTGAACATCTAAAGAACTGAGGCAATATACATAAATTTATAATTGGGTAAAAGCTAGAACAAATTCATAACGGAAATTTAAATCAAACCCCAGGTAATTATATCATTGATTAAAGTAATAAATAACATTATTTAATGAGAAATTATTATGTGCACCAACGTAAATTTTTCTCCAAAATTTGTTTAATGAAATTTTAATTAGAACCTATACAGCTATAATGAATAAAGTCATCTATGCTGTTTAATAAGACAATAATATGCTTGAAGCTACAAAGAAGGAAAAATGAGGAAGAAGAAAAAAAGAAGATCTCGAGTTAAGCAGTGTCACTAATGAGGAAACTAGGTTGTACTAACAAACCCCTTTAACATTATTCAAGTTTGGATAAGGCTAATTTAAGTCAAATTCACTGAAAATGGATCAAGATTTAGGCGAATTTATAAATGAAGTCGTTTGTCAAAAAGGAACCTGAGTAATGTTTTGATCAAAATGTAACTAAATACGCGCAAAAGGTATATTACATGTCATCTACTAAATTCTGTAATAAAAAGTGTATTAATAGTATCTAATTAATCTTAAAATTGAATAAATTGTATAATAACTGTCGAAAAGGGATTAAAATAAATTGTCAAATGTCCTCCAGTACCAGAGATTAAAATCTGACTTATAACTGAAAGCTTCATAAACGGAACAAAATAAGAAAAATGAATTTAACCACCTGAATGGACAATAAATGTATGATACTACAAAATACAGTTATTCCACAAAAAACTTTGTAATCAATAGCACAAATTACAATCAAGGCTGTAATTTTAGTCAAAACGGATTTAATAGTAAGTATCGTAAAAACATTACATTCCCAACTAATAATACGAATATAAAACAATATTATCAAGATATCAATTTTGAATTGTGCAGTTCAATCACTTGAAGAAAAATAGAATTCGACAGGCTTTGTTTTATTTTCCATTGAAGATTGTTTTATTGTTTCACAGATTAGTGTAGAAAGGGCGGCTTGGCAATTCGGAAAGCTACCTCAAAATTATTCAGATTTGAATGCTTTTTCGTCTTTTTTCAAATGTGGAGGATTTCAATTTAAAGTTATTATACAGTGAAATAACTAATTTTCAACTAGATATAAGTATTACATTATTTTGATCCTTGGAATTCCCTCAATCATCTAAACTCCTTGAACTCCTGTAATTCCCTGAATTCTGGGAATTTCCTGAATTCTGATAATTCTTTAAACTCTAAGGATTTAAAAACAATGCAGAGGGTTCAGATCAATTGATAGTTTAATTTCAAAAGGTTTATTCGAGAATTTATGGAACATTTCAGGTTCAAGCCATGAAAAATGAATAGCCTATTAACTGGAAAAGAAACTTAAAGAAACATGGTAAGGAAAATGTCAAATATATTTATTTCAAAAATATTAGTTTCCAATTCATAATTTCATTTCGTTATACAATTTCAAATATTTAAAACTGATCCGAAAGAATTTCATACATTATCCACTCAACATTATTATTAGCCTTTTACACTTATGTGCTTCTACAATTTAAATAATAAAACGAACTAATTTATTTAAAAAAAAAACAAGAATGAAAAACAAAAACATATCTGTGAAACAATTTTATATTGCGAACGGAATGTATTAGCTGCGAACTCTTGTAAATTATTATTATTCATTGATGTGAATTCACTGCTTTTTATCTTGTTTAAATTGAAATTTTATTGGCCAGGCCCCTTTTTTGAAAAACCGCCTTAAATTATAAAACTTATCAGTTAAATTTCATGAAAATAGATGAAATACTTACTACTCGAAGACCATATATAGCATGCCTTCGGAACTGTAGGTTTCGAGTAATTCTACTATGTGCGGATGCTTCAACATGTGACATATTGTCGCCTCTCGTTTCAAATCTGCAACACAAGGAAATAAGGCTGTAAATCTCATACCCATTAGATAAATCATACTATATTGCCTATCTCGTACATAATGTGTCGAATTAAATAATTAACGAGCAATTAGCAAACACACGCGCACTCACATCAATTCTAACGTATTTCATTTTCGAAATGGTCACATTTTTCAAAGTGGATAAAACGTCAGTTTCCATTTAAAAAGTTAAGTGTTTAAAAAAAAAATGTTAGTTCAATTTTCCAATATCAAGAGCGATTGTGAAACTTTTTCACTTCCACTTTTCCGAAATTCACTTCGTTCTTTTTTTTACATTTTAATTGTTACAACAATTGCAAAAGAAACAACGTGAATTTCGAAGAAGCGGGCGTGGAAATAAAAGTGAAAAAGTTACATAATCGTCCCCATGACTCATTTAAAATATAAAAAATAATGTCAAAAGTAGCATAAATTTTGAAAAATGGTAGCAAAATTGTGTCATACAATTTTTGAAATAGTAAATCGAGGGGTTAACTATTTTATAATTATGGTGTGCAATATACGCAGTCATCACATTAACTATAGTCGCTCAAAAAGATTAATATTTTTTTGAAAAAAATATGACAAATAGGTGAAAAAAAAGTTTGAGAAGTTAAATAAACATGCAAATCAATGCCTCTTAACATTTGACTAGTTGAACTAATAACAGAATTTTGATTATGATACACTTCTTATGCGCACGATATTCAAAAACCTCAGAATATAGTCATCAAATACGATGTACTCCCACTGAATCATTTCCTATTACTCCGTCAGGCGTGCGATCTATGCTCAATTCACATATAATCGGTGGTCAACAAAAGTTGTGTTTTTTCAATGTTCTTTAAAGTGTGTTATTTTAAACTAATACAGGGGATCGATCATGTACAGTCAAACGGGGTAACTTCGGACATGTGGGTTTAACGTAATGATTTCCTACCTTTACTGTATGGCTGATGTATTCAAAATTTGTTTGAACTCAATACAGTGAAATGCAAAATAATCACATTCACTAGAAAAACTGACTCCATGAGGTATGCTTATAGGATTGGTAGTGACATACTTGAAAGGATATCTTTAATACCAACTTTGGGTGTAACATTTGCTGCAGGGCCGACCTCACTTTTATACCCCACATAAATAATATGATCTCTAGCATCAATAAACTTGTTTTTATCCTACAAACTTACAAGAACTTTAAGTCTACGAAACCGCTTTAAATGCTATTTAATACATTGGTCCGATCAAAGCTTGAATATACTGCCATGATATGGTCTCCACATTATGAGAAATATATGACTGCGATCGATAAATATATAAAAATTTCTTAAGTTCTTGGAATAAAAACGTAGTAGTGGTCACTATCCACTACCGGGATCTGACTATGAGCCGATGCCAGACTCTAATTGGGAAATAAATTCTCCCCAGTTTTCTCTTTACCTACTAAGCTTGCTCTTCGACTGAATAAGAAATCTGAACACACTGACTTATTTAATGATTCTCTTTTGACATTTATAAAAAATTCAAACGATTATATCAATGCTACTACGCAATATCGATTATTATAGATACAATACGTATTCTTAGATCGCCTTTTTTCAATTATAGATAAGAAAAATGTTATTAATTGTAACTGCTTATTATGTAGTGCGGCGGTCTCAAACAATTTAGGAAATATCTTAGTATTTGTATAAGGTAGCCCTATTATTGGTCCATGTATCTGCAATAATTATGTAATAAACTATATTGTAGTCACTGACTGTTGGGCTTATGATACATCAAAATAAAATAAATAAATAGTTGAGCCATTTAAACTAACAATTAAGTTAAGGCTTTAACTGGTTCTAGATTCTGGTTGAACCCCCCCTTAAGTAATTTAAACCATCAATTTAGTAGTGTCAGAATTTTCTCCACATGTCCTAAGTTACCCCTATGACGGTATGATTTCACTTCTTATTTTTCACATGACATTGTTTTTCTTTTCAAATTCAAGTCATTTTTCAGAGTTCGCTTGAAGCTAGGTTCGACATATGCCGTGAATTTGACAACAAAAATAAATGACATGTGAAAAATTAAAAGTAAAATGTGTAATGCGAAATTATATACAAAGTCGACCCCTGGTGAAACATTCAATTTCATATTAGCGCACTGACCGAAACACATATTTTAACTACAGGAACTCATTGTACACTTTGATGTACAGACAATTTTTAAATAAAAAGTTATTGCATCAAAGTTAAACCAAGTAAAGTCTAGCACTAAAAGATTTGAAAGTTTGTTTGACAAGCTTTATGATGGTTATAACCATTTCTCTAACATAAAACGTCGGTTTGGGGCAATATCGTACATATTCAGGAAAAGTAGGAAGAAAAAAAAACTACTCAGAAGAAGAGGCAAGAACGTGTACCGTCTGAAAAAGGATAAAATATTAAGGCATCCAATGTAAAGCTTCAATAGTAAATTTATAATCTAGTAAACTTATAACTTTTAATAATTTTGGGAGTGAAATTACTTTTGCGTCATTCTAAAGAATTAATTGAACATCCAAATGTATCATTATTATTAAAAAATTAAAAACTCTCATTTTTATAACATATTTATAAAATTACTGACGCATTCAACTTAGAAATTTGTCATAGTTTTATGGGCGATATGAATGTTGTATCAGTCTAAAGTTGGTATACCATATTAAGGCATAATAAAATTGAAGTTGGTTATATGTACCGTCAAACGGGGTAATTTCGGACATGTGGGATGAATTCTACATTCCTAAATTGATAGTTTAAATTACTTTATGTGGATGGTTTTAACCAGTATTTGGAGCCAGTTAAGGCTTGAACTGATTCCAGATTCTTGGAACAGTTTTGAGTAATTTATCCTATCAATTTAGGGGATTTTGGATTGTCCGAATTTACACTGGCACTGGCAGTATTTAAACAAATTCATTTTTAAATATTAATGAGACAATTAATCAGTAATATAATGTAGAAAGAGAAAATCATTTTGGAGATTTTTTTTTATTACCGCTAGTGATACCAACTTAAACTTGGGTTATGGAAAGTTAATTTCTGAATAGGTAAATTCTTTCCACTTTTTCTTAATAGGAGCCTACTTCCTACTTATCCTGAATATGTACGATATTACTCTAATCCGACAGTATGTCCTTTCTACAGTTTTTTAAAATTAAAAGTCAAAATACATTTATATGTGACATCAGCATAGACCGTGGACGGACTCAAAATGGATGGTGATAAATTTTCAAAACGAGTGAAATAGCCCAGGCGGAAAAATTATGTATAGTTTATATATAGTGTGAAGTACTATATACAATATTCATTTGTTTTATGTATTTTTTGTATAAAACAAATTAATATTATGTATAATACTTCATACTATTTATAAACTATACATAATTTCTCCGCCTGGGAGGTAACAAATTTTAAAATAGGCAATAAAAGGTGATTAGGTGACAACCTGTGATGACTATACATATCCCATAAAATGAAGTGAAATTCTTTTAAATCTTATTAAATACCCTAAAAGCTTTGAAATCCGTTAAAATATTTTCGATCCCCTTAAATCTAGTGAAATCCTATAGAAATTGCTAGAGAACTAGTCAATCTTTCGAAATCCCTTGGAATCTTCAAAATCACTTAAAATCCGTCAACATCCCTGGAAATCTTTTTTTAAATCCTATGAATTCCTTAATTAACCCTTGAAACCTCTAAAATCCGGAGAAATCTTTAGAAATCCCTAGAAGTCCCTTGGAAATTCATTTCATTTCATTTTTTCATAAAATTCTCCGAAATACAGTGGAATCCCTTGAAATCATTTAAATATCATTGATATTCTGGACACCTACATAAAATCCTTTGAAATTTTCTAAAATCCATAGTAATCGCACAAAAATAGAGTAAAATCACGTAAAACATCTTAGAATCTGTAATTTCTTTCACAATTCCTTTAAAAAATGATGAAATTTTTGAAATCATCTGAAATTCCACAAAATATTATAAAGCACTTTGAAGTCCCTTAAAATCTTTTTAAATACCCTAAAAGCTTTGAAATTCCAGGAAATCTGGTATATCCGTTGAAATCTATTAAATCCCTTAAATTCTGTTGAAATGCTCTGAAATCTCTGGAAAACTCTCCAATATTGTTAAATTTCCTTGAAGTCAACGATAATTCCTTATAATCTTATGGAATTTTTTAATTTCTTTTGAAATCCAAGAAATACCTCAAATATTGTAAAATTCTTGGAAATCTCTTTACTCTTCTGAAAAGTCACGCAAATAATTTTTGAAATCCCATAAAATCCCATGAAATCCTCGAAACCCTGTTGAAAACCCATGACATTTCTAAAATCTTAAAATTTCTTGAAATCTTGACAAATACCTTGACATTTTTTAAATCCTTTGAAATCCATTGAAATTGTGTAAATCTTTATAGTCCTTGGAGTTCCTATAAAATCGCGAGATCTGGTAAAATCTCTACAAATCTCTTGGAATATTTTTAAATCCCGTAATTATCTTCAAAATCGTAATATCTCTTAAGATTTCTTCCAAAATGTTGAGAACTTTGAAATTCTAATCCACCTGAAGTTCTGAATGTTCAAACGAACGAAATACATTTTGAAATTCAAGAATTTCAAATTAGATTAAAATCAAATTCAAAATTCTATTTAACGTCCAATACTCAAGTTGATGTTTAGAAATCCTGAAAATAAAACAAGAGTCCAACGACCAAATTTGGACAACCACCACTAAATGCTCCTATTGTAATTTTTAAGAACAAAAAAATTTGTTTCTTTGGACAAAAATAAAAAAGAGGAAAGAAAAATGAGAAGGCAACCAACAAAATCTCCTTCCTTCTCTTTTTTATTCCTTTCGTCTTTTTTATTTTTTATTATTATCAAATCACAATATGAAAACATTTATATTATGTACCAACGTGTCGGTGCTCATACAGCACCCTTCTCAAGGTAAGAAAAATTGGAACAAGTGGGAACAGCGACGAAACAACGACGCTCTCTCCTCGATACCTGAGATCCAAGACATTTTTCTAATTTGCTTTTATTTTCAATGTAATGTACCACAACTTTTGCATTGTTTTTACATTAAAAAGCTATCAATAAAAAATGTCGTTCAACTGAACGTTCAGAACTTCAAGCACATGAAATCCTATGAAATCAGATGAAACTTCTTGAAATCTCTTCACATCCCTTTAAATTTGTGAAAATCTCTGAAATTCCTTGGATTTTTTTTAAATACTCTAAAAGCTTTGAAACGCTATGAAATCACACTGGCAAAGATTTAAAGAAAAATTTTGAAGGCAAAGTGAAGAAATAGTTACATCAGCGGCCAATTACGAGAAAATAGTCAAAAAGCTCAAAAAGGGTTAAGTAGGGTTAAATATTATAGTCAAATTTAAAAATCCAAAATCATAAACGGTATAATACATTTATCTCAATAGAGAGTCGTGAAATTATTGAAAGAAGTATTTGTTAAGAAAGTTGAACTTCCTAGTATTCCTCTGCAATTGTCTCAAATATGAAGCCATACTCTTGATGATCCCCAGAATCGTCGAGGTCAATCCTTAGTTATTGGTTCCTATTGTCTTGACAAATGGCAATAAATTATGACATGATCCGATTATCCTAGCATCAAGATCTTGATAGACCTTTCAAGGTCCATTTGAAGCTATTATCATCTGAAGCTGACGTACGACTACCGTTCATGAAAATTTATGGTACCACTCCCATTGTTAGCTCCTTATCCAAACCACAATTTGAAATAGCCAAGGAGGTACAGTAGGATGTCCCAAAAAACCAATCCTGTTTAGATTTTTCGGCGTGAACTTGTTCCATTTGGTGAAAAAAGAATTGCATAATTTTTTTTTATTAAACCACGAATTCCGCCCTAGAATGTGAAAAGCTACCCTTCATGGGGGCTGAAATATCGTATGTGAAGTTCCCCCAGGAAAGGGCCATACTTTCTCGATCATAATTTAGCAGCTATTCCTATTTTTGTGAACAAAGCTCAAAAGTATTATCGACTTTGGGTTCATCCTAGTCGAGGCATCTACCGAATGGCTGATTTTAAATTCACGGTTTTTTCCGGCGTTTCTCCCAGTCTATTTCTTAATTTTTCACAGTCAACTTAAAACAATTTAAAGAATTTGAATGAATTCAAACGATTTGTAACAATTTCAAGGGATTTCTAAACATTTTAGGACATTTCAAAGATTCCTTCCTGTTTGCGAAGAGGGACTTTTAGAAAATAATTATAATTCTGAGTTGGAACATCAGATCATTTTTGGTCATGGGAATTACAATTTCTGTCTGAAATATAGAATTTGGTAAAAGAATTATAATTATGAAATTGAAGACGGATTTTTTTCATTCCCGTTTTCGAAATCAGAATAAAAATTATTTTCCAACACATGCGTTCCACATCAAAAAATCTCTGTTTCAAATAAAATAATAATTCTTTACGAAAATTTCCTATCCTAATGTCTAAATTATAATTCTCTACGGCAATACTATATGCTTCCTTTCCAAACTAGAATTATGATTTTTCCAGAAAGTTCACTATACCAAGTGATAATTAAATTGATTTACAAAATTCCTGTTCCGAATTAGAATTAGATTTACTTGTAAAATTTGCTATTATAATTTAGAAATATAGTAACTTCCTTTTTCCAAAAGCTGGAAGAGGGAAGTTTAAAACTGCGACGAATTCTGACTTGGAATCAGAATTAGAATTATTTTCCAATATTTCCGCTTCATGACAAAAACTACCTGTTTTAGGTAAAATTATAATTCTTTATGGAAATTCCCTGTCCTGAATTTTCCTGTTTTAAAGTTAACCTGAAATGAAAATTATAATTCTTTACGATATTCCCTGTTCAATAGTAAAATTATAATTCTTTACGGAAATTTCCTATCACAAAGCCTAAATTATAACTCTGTACGGAAATTCCTTGTCCCAAACTCAAAATTATTATTCTTTACAAAAATTCCCTGTTCCAAGTCACAAATTAAATTTATTTCAAAAAATTCCCTATTCCAAGTCAGAATTTTATTTACTGACAAAACATTCAACTATAATTCAGAAATATGGTAACTTTTTTTCCATAATTTGGAAAAGAAAATGTTGAAATTCAAGCAAATTTTTAATTGTAAGAAAAAAAATGTTTAATTCCAATAAGTTCTGATTTGAAACCAGGAACTTTCATTATATGACGAATTCTGACTTGTTACAGGAATTATTTTTCGAAATTCCCTTTTTATAAATTGGAATTAAAATTATTTTGAAAAAATTCCTGTTTCTCATCAAAGATACCATGTTCCAAATAAAATTATAATTGTTTACGAAATTCCCTGCTCCAAGTCAGAATTACATTTATTTACAAAATTTTTGATTAAAATTCAAAAATTCTGATTTGGACGGAGAATTGTTCAAAATCTGACAAATTTTACGGAATTTTTCCTGTTCCATATCAAAAATTCCCTCTTCCAAGTAAAATTACCATTCTTCAAGGAAATTCCGTATCTCAAGCTCAAAATTATAATTATTTACTAAAATTCCCTGGCCCATAGAAAAAATTATAATTTTTCTCGAAAATTACCTGTCCCATGAAACAGGTTATTGTTTTCGCCAGAAAAATTTGTTATTAAGATTACTCTGAGAAAGAATACAACCTTAACCAGAGAAATAAAGTACTGAATACTTCCAATGAAATATTTTTTTGATCGAAAAGAAATCTTTCTTACAACAAAAATGATTTTTTCACTTAAAAAACATAATTGCTTGATACAAGAAAACCGTTGTTCGATTAAAAACATTGTTTATTTGATGTATTCAGAACTACATTTCTTTAATTCAAGTAATCTTTTTTTCAGTGTTGTTTATTTCAAGAGTGAAGGCAGCTTAAATTCTGATACATGAAAAGTGTCCAAGCGGATGTTCTATCATGTTTTGGGTTTCTTGTCAAACACATATTATTTTATATAAATTAACGTTATTTAATAGTGTTAATCATTTCGGGGTTGTTCAAAACCTCAGGACTACGGTTAAAATACTCTTAAAAATAAAAGAAAATAATGCATTTGTTTTTTCACCAAATGGAGTAAGATTAGGGTATGACGGATGATGAAAAATAACCGTGGATTTTTCTGGGTCACCCTAACATATAATAAAATACCACATTTTTTTAGGCCAAGAATACCCCATGCCCCAGACGATTGCATAATGGTCCATGTGAATTGGCTGTGTGACGTGCGGTTGCTAAAGAGGGGTGGCAGAGGATTTGTTTCTAGCGGGCGGAAATAAATGGCGCGTTGCCGGAAAATACTCACCCGCTGTGCTGAGTCCTGGACTCGAAGTGAACTTTGCCACATCGACAATTTTGACGGCAAATGTCTGCCCCGTTTGCCGATGAATGCATTTTCGAACCACGCTGAACGGTCCCCTGAAACAATAGAAAAAAACAAATGGAATATTTCAAAAATACGGTATCCAAGTTTTAATATAGCCTTAATTAAAAGCCGGGGTTCGTAAATAACAGACGAGCAATAGATTATGGTTATTTAACTATCAAAAATATTTATAATGAAGCGACTGTAATGCCTAGCGTAACAGAAGATAATTTGAAACAAATTATTAGTAATAGAAGGTTATTTTCACAAATTAGTGTTTTCACGATGTTTTTGATTACTCTTCAGCAGATCAATTTTTCTAAGAAAACAATGTCTTGCAAAAATTTACACATTCAGGAATCCTTCTTAGAGAGTGTTTAAAATATGTCAGAAAGTATATAAGGGTCCGAACTGTTTTATTGCACTAAAAAGAGTTTTTATATTAATAATTTTTAGTATAAAAGAAATAAATAAAAACTCGAAAAGATTTAAACTAGTTTGTCGGCAATTTTTCAACGTGTTCTTACAAAAGGGGCAAAAAAAAGGTATATCCTAAACAGGGCAAAAAAGGGAAATTGGGAAATACAATTATCAACTTTTCATTCACTTTTTATGAAACAGAAAATATAGGCAATATATCCAATCTGTTATACCTAAATACTAAAAAGGCTAACAAAAAAAGTTTCCTTGGTCAGACTCCTATATCTATACTATATCTAATTGCGCTGAAATGCTTAAATACGGTGGCGAGTACATACCTCACAGGTTGTGCGAATTGATAAATTTATGTTTCGAGACAGGAGAAGTCCCAGACGATTGGAGAAAGGCGATTATTGTACCAATACATAAAAAGGGAGATAAAAGCAACTGCAGTAATTACAGAGGTATCAGCCTACTAAGTACCGTAAGTAAAATATACTCAAAAATACTTATTCGTAGGGTAATGGAAATTACAGAAGAGAAGATATGGGAAGTCCAAAGTGGATTTATGCCAGGAAGATCATGTACAGATCAGATATTTAGCCTAAGACAGATCACAGAAAAAAGCTTGAGAGTAGGAAAGAAAGCTTTCTGTGCATTTATTGACCTAGAAAAAGCTTTCGACACGGTAAATAGAAGTAAACTTTGGGAAGTCCTTAAAGAGTATGGAGTGAATGGAGGGCTCCTACAAGCAATAAAAACAATATATACGGGTAGTAAAGCAAGTGTAAGGGTAAATGGGAAACTGAGTGACTGGTTCGATATTATGCAAGGCGTGAAACAAGGATGCGTTATGTCCTCGTGGCTATTTATCATATTCATGGATAAGTGTCTAAGAACTGCCCTCTTCAACAAAAAAGGTATAGATCTCGAAACCGTCAAAGTACGTGGGTTGGCTTTCGCAGATGACAAGATTGTTATGGCAGAATCAGTCGAAGACTTGCAAAGAATGTTGAATAAACTTAACACAAGCATGAAGAACATGGACCTCAAAATTAACGTGAATAAAACGAAAGTCATGGTTTTTGAGGGAAAAAGTGAGAAAACAATATGCAACATTGTCCTAAATGATGTGAGATTAGAACAAGTTGACAAGTACGTATATCTAGGTAGTCTATTCACTAGCGACGGAAAAATAGATGGGGAATTAGATAGGCGCATAAATAAGGGTAAGCAGGTTATCGGTAGAGCAGGATCCATCCTCACGAATAAAAACATATCAAAAAAAGCTAAAATGGCCATACATAATTCCATATTCGTACCAACTGTACTATACGGTAGCGAGGCATGGACCTGTCAAGAAAAGGACAGGAGTAAAATCAACGCGATCGGCATGAAACCTCTGCGCATAATATGCGGAAAAACACTGATGGACAAAGTCCGAAACGAGATAATCCTCAAAGAATGTGGTACAGGAGACACGCTAGTTGACATATGGGAAAGAAATCAGTTAAGATGGTTCGGACATCTTGAAAGAATGAAAAATGAACGACTGACGAAGCAAGTATATAAAGGTAAAGTAAATGGCAGAATGCCCAGAGGTAGACCGCCGAAAGAATGGTTAGAATCTGTAAATGAGACATTGATCCGAAGAGACATAAGAAGTCATAGGAACAGAAGAGCTTGCATGAAGAAATGCATGGACGTAAATGAAGCTAGAGTAGTATGCCAGGACAGAAATATGTGGCGACAAATAGTTTATAAGCAGAGTGACAATAGAGTGAATGATGCCGGAAACAAAGACCTTGGATACTAATGGGCCCAAGTGGGGAACCATACATAACAATTCTGTGAGGCTCCTCACTTGGGGTGATCGCTAGAGAGATTGATCAACAACCTGGGTCGGAGCAGTGTTGCGGAGTGAACGTGTTATTTGAATAAATAACACGAAAACTCCAGATCAATCTAAAAAATCTATACCATAACACATATACCTATATACCTATCTACCCTATACCATATAACGACCTACCTCACACCTATATACCTATCCCACTACTTTCCAACCGAGCAAGTCACGCCTACCCCGAAAGGGAAATGGCTTAATGGTATAATAATAATAAAAACTAAAACAATTAGAAATGAAAAAAAGACCCTAACAAGGGTCGCATCTTCAGTATTCACATGGGGCTTCAAAATCCACAATAATAGTCTCAATGCAATTTACTCATCTAAGACTTCTCTCATTGCAAAGCAATCCCTGAGCAATTTCTTCTATCAACAACAATTTCAGTATATTCAATACCAACGACAAATAACTATTTCAAGACATTTTATCATTTTAAGACATAAGATTTAGATCTCGGAGAGTTTCGGAATTTTTGTTCAATTTTTGTACTACCTTTGGGTCAGAAAACAAGGATGTCCCAGGAGAAAAGGGAATTAAACTTTTTTGGGTATCTTTGTACATCAAATGGAACGACATTTTTTTAAATTTTCTATTATTTCAGGTGTAGAAAAAAGGGTGTCCTAGAAGAGCAGGGGGGTTAAAACCTGTTTTTATGCTTTTGGACAACAAATTAACCAATTTTGGACTTGAAATATTAGGTCTTGCAGTTAGGGCATTTTTGACAATTTTGTTCTATTGTTCATTATCTTGGGGGTAAAAACAAGGGCGTTCCAGAAGAGCTCGGGGTATGAAACTTTTGTGTGTATCTTTGGACATTGAGTGGAATCATTTAAAGTCATAAAATTGTAGGTCTCGAAGTTAGGGCCTTTTTAGAATTTTTTTTCTAGTTTTTAATATCTTAAGGGTAGAAAACGGGGGTGATCGAAAAGAGCTAGGCAAATTAAACTTTTTTATGTAGCTTTGGACATCATCGGGAACCATTTGATGTGTGTTCCAGAAGACCTAGGAGGCTCATAAAGGATGATTTTGTCACAAAATTATCCTATTATCAATAGTAATATTTCAGGTCTGCAAGCCGGATCATTTTTTACGATTTTTTCAACTCTTAGGGGTTAAAATGGGGTGTGTTGTAAGGTGCAGAAAGGTATACTCTTACGACATCACTTTAGCACTACAATATCGAATCATCAACAGTAAAATTTTAGATCTAAATTTGGATAATTTTTTATAATTTTTTTAATCCTTAGGGGTTACATACGGGTGTGTTTTGGAAGAGGTAGGGGTGTGATACCTTCTGGGCATCATTTTGGCATCAAATAATCCTATTATTATCGGGAACATTTTAGGTCTGGAAGTTATGTCATTTTTGCTTCCTCATAGAGGAAGCTTTGTAATGGTAACATTTTCCAAAAGTGTTTAATTAATTGAATTAAACCTTCCTCAATTTAAAAATGTCCAATACAGTGTCATAAGCAATTGTCAGAATGTGTGTGTATGTGTGTGTGCATGTCACACTTTTTTGTGAAAACGATAACTTGATAACAGTTGCAGATAAAACTGATGAAATTTTGAGAGCTTATTCTCACTACTAATATATTGAAACTGACCGAAGGATTTCTAAAAACATTTATTGCATTTTTTGTATCACTCAATAATATTTTCAAAATCGGTTTTTTACAGTAAAACTTTTTTCATTAACATAGTTCAAAGTTGATGCAAGAATAAAAAAGATTCCTTGGTTCGAGACGATTTGATTGACCTATAATATTAATACATTTCATTAAAGAGTGGGAAAGCTATGGTAATTTATATATTTTGAAAATCAGTTGTTCATAGTAAAACTTTTTTCATTAACATAATTCAAAGTTGAATATAAAAGATTCCTTAGTTCAAGACGAATCGATTGAACTACAATGTTAATACACTGAAAAAAATGAATTATACGAACTGGATAATAAAATTAAAGAATAATACACCGTATAGAAAAGTATATTAGCGCGTATAATCTATCATATTTTTCTAGTATATGAAGATATTACCAAATATAATCTCTAGAAGTTAAATTCTTATAATCTTCAGATTTTAAAATATCCAGACGTCTGTAGTCTCAGATGGTACGTTGCATCGCACAGTGGGGCCAAATGGAAAAACGATGTTCAAAATAATCTGTAGCTCGCAATTCTTCATCGATTTTCAACTTTTTTTTTCAAAAAATTCAGCATTAAATTCTTAAGAAACATGTCGAGGCCGATTTTTTAATTTTTTTTTTTTTTAATTTATATAGAACTGCAAACATCGAAAAAAATGTTGATTTACAACATTTTTTTTTTAATTCTCTGTAAAAATTTTTTTTAGTGGCATCAGGCCTCAGGTTTGATGCGCAAGGGTCAGTGAAAGGAAAAAATTTGTTGTTATGTCAAGTTATTTGTTATAAACAAATATTTGCAACAAATAACCAGTATGATGGATTATGTTTTTGTGAAGTATATTTATGCATCGAAATCGCTTGTTCTGAGCAACGAGGTGACATGTGATCATGAAAATGTGATGTCCGATATCATTTGTTAACTTTAACAACAAATAATATAAACAAATGCATGATTTGAAAAGTTTTAGGCAGAAACAAACCGTATTTTCTTCCGATTGTCCTCGAATCTCATCGCCAGTGATACACATTGATGTATTATTGTCACCTAAAATAATTTGTTTAATTTATCAACAATTATTATAAA
>CAKNXH010000242.1:517204-607712 GCA_932178445.1 Andricus quercusramuli
TTTATAATAATTGTTGATAAATTAAACAAATTATTTTAGGTGACAATAATACATCAATGTGTATCACTGGCAATGAGATTCAAGGACAATCGGAAGAAAATACGGTTTGTTTCTGCCTAAAACTGTTCAAATCATGCATTTGTTTATATTATTTGTTGTTAAAGTTAACAAATGATATCGGACATCACATTTTCATGATCACATGTCACCTCGTTGCTCAGAACGAGCGATTTCGATGCATAAATATACTTCACAAAAACATAATCCATCATACTGGCTATTTGTTGCAAATATTTTTTTATAACAAATAACTTGACATAACAACAAATTTTTTTCATTCACTGACCCTTGCGCATCAAACCTGAGGCCTGATGCCACTAAAAAAAATTTTTACAGAGAATTAAAAAAAAATGTTGTAAATCAACATTTTTTTCGATGTTTGCAGTTCTATATAAATAAAAAAAATAAAAAATTCAAAAATCGGCCTCGACATGTTTCTTGAGAATTTAATGCTGAATTTTTTGAAAAAAAAAGTTGAAAATCGATGAAGAATTGCGAGCTACAGATTATTTTGAACATCGTTTTTCCATTTGGCCCCACTGTACATCGTGGCGCGTGTCATTTGCATCCATTCGCATTGAAACAAGTAATAATTAAATTATAAAATGATTATTGCTGCTAAATTACACGTGATTTAGATTTTGAAAATGGGTGAGTTTACATTCCTTTACATTACACAATACTGCCACTTGTACAAGTACAGAAACTTAGCTTCCTTTACTTTCGTTTTTATAGACTTATGATAGCAACTTTCCTGCTTATTGTGTGTTTAAAAAATTGAAATTTATTTTCAGTTCTACTTCGAAGCTCGTCTATCGAAATTTTGTATAGGTTTATAAATACGTTTGCAAAACTTATTATATATATTTGAGGTTATCTAATGGACTGGGATTCTAATGTAGATATTAGATTTTAAAATCGTGGATTATACATTTTACAATCTCAGATTTAATAATCCAAGATATTATCCTATAATATCTATTTCCTAATATCTATAGATTGTAGTTCTAATAATCTGGATCGCTGTCCCATAGTTAATAGTCCAAGATTATATCCGGTAACATATTTTCTATTAACGGGTATAATACAATTTTTCTCAGTGTACATTTTATTAAAGAGTAGGAAAGTTGTGGTAATTTATATATTTTTAAAATCAATTTTTATGGAAAAAAATTTCTTATTCTCATAATTTAAACTTGATGCACGAATAGAAAAGTTGTGTTGATTCAAGACGAATTAATTGACCTATAACATTGATATATTTTATTGAAGATTAAGGAAGCTATGGTAATGCATAATATTTGAAAACACGGTTTTATACAGTAAAACTTTTTGCATTAACATAATAATTCCAAATTGATGCGAGGACAGAAAATATTCCTTGATTCGAAGCAAATCGATTGATCTATAATATTAATACACTTTATCAAAGATTTAAAAAATTATGCTCATTTATAATACTTGAATTATCTGTTTCAAACAAAAAAAAACTTCAAAAAATCGACATACTTTAGAGTTGACGCATGAACAGAAGACTTTTCCATCATAAATTTTCAAATAGAATAATTCTGACAGTTTTTGTAAATAAATCAGAAAGCTGGGAAAGGGATAGGGTGCGACAGAACTTTTCCCTTCCATTTTTCCACCTCGAAAAATTATCATTTCGAATATAAAATTTGATTTCTCTGATTTATCTTTGTATTTAAATTTTTGTTATATTATTTTGTGATTTTGTATTTTTTGTGAATTTCTATTTTTAAATTGATCAAAATGAAGATTTTGGTTTGTCTATTATTGAAAAAAAGTAACACCATAAACACCAAATGAGAACCATATAATTGTAAATACAAAAAAGTGGAAACAATCGAGATCGAATTCACAGCTAGTTTATGATTTTTTCGATTCTTAGGGGTTGTGTTCCGGAGGTGCTAGGGGGGTATAACTGTTTTGGGTATCTTCAGTCGTCAAGTAAGCAATTTTAAACTTTAAAATTGTAGGTCTCGCCCAAAAATTTATTTCGAATGATAGCTTCTTATGGCACGGTGTGAACTCGAAAAACTAACAGGATTTGATGGGACATACGGGTAACGCTTCACGGGTAACGCTTCATCTCTATCCCTTCTTCGCTTCTCCCAATGATTAACTCTTGTAATCCCTCTCCCTCCCTAACTTTCCTTCGCTTCTTCCAGATCTCTCCCCCACGCCTCTCCCCCCTCTCGCCCTCTCCCTCACTCCTCCCCCTCTCATACAATATAATACAATATAATACAATGTGATACCATATCATATAATATGATGGAATACGACAAAATATGGTGCAATATGGCTCAGTATGATACAATGTCGTAGAATATGATACAATATCATTACTATGATAGAAAATGATATAGTATCATACAATATAATGAAATATGATACAATATGATACACTATAATACAATATGATGCAATGCGAAACAATATCATACAATATGATACTGTATGAAACGATATAGAGCATGCTGTACCAAGTTACACTATGATACAATGATGCACTATGATACTACATGATACAGTATAGTACAATATCACAATCCATGATATAATACCACGCAATGTGATAAATATCATATACTATGATGAAACATGATATAATATCATACAATATGATGCATACATCATTTTAATTCATTTTTTGTAAAAGTTGCAAACTTTAGCGAGGTCCATATTGGTCGCACTCTTGAAGCTGGAAAGTTTAGCATTTGAAGCATCATTAATAATAATTGAACAGAAATATTTCAACGCGCAACAAACGAACAATGTTCCCCAATCATAAAGCCTTGGAGGAGGACCTGTCATCACTATTTCACCCCTGAACACAGATATAGCAAATAACAAAAATAACAAGATTCCAGATACACGAAAGTTGGAAGCCTTCGAATTGCGGAAAGTTATTTATTTCTCGAGGCCTGTTAATAATACCATTTATCGAGTTCAATTCCCCATTCCACTAACGCGTGCCGACGCATCGTCGAGGTACCTGGTCGACGTGTCTACCCATCGGATGTCCAATAATGTGGGAACAACAGGAATATATGTTGAGAAGCCTCGTGGGCTGCTTCCAATTCTCTGATGGATTTGAGGTTTCACTCGGGGTTCACCCATCGTCGAAAATTTCGAATATCCTACTGTCGATCATCTTGATTAAACTCTAGAGTATTGTAGATACATTGGCTAAGGCATCCCAGCCCAGCTGATCAGAAATTACGCTTTGTAGATATCCAATCAGTTTAATCATTGTCAACTGAATCGACCTCGATTTTATTTGTGCTTTTGGTATCAGCGAACAAGTTATCTGGTAACTTTTCTGTTGCTTTCTATTAGCTAGCTTTACAAAATCTGTTGAACACTTCAGCAGTTTCTACTGATAACAATATATCAGAACGAAATTCACGAAGATCAAAGTGGAACAGAATCTGTAACAAAAGCATTATCCCCTCTACCTTTTAGGTTAAGAGTGTTGGAACCAGGAGCCAACCTCAAAACTGAATTGCTTCATTTTACTCCATAAATACTAGAATTACATATTTTTTTAGATAATTAGGGCCTATTCCTGTTTTGAATGAAATCTGTATTTGGAATACAAAATTAGCTTAATACTTTTTGTGCAAAACGTTTTCTTTTTTGGAACCTGACTCAATAAAAATAATAATCACGATAAAAATAATCCCTTAAATTGCGTTTAGTCACAGAAACACCATCAAGGGACTTGTTTAAGCACAACAGCACACCTGACATACTTTGTGTCATTCGAAGTCAGCTCCAGCATTTTATATCTAAAAAATAATCGAAAAGGAAGTTTACTAATTGATTAGTAACCGAAATCACTAAGGAATTTCTCATATTTTTACTTGTTAACTTTAGTAAAATAAACTTGTGATTTCCTTTCTATTCCACTAGTGGGATGCTATTACTATTTTGTTAATCGAACACTCAAGCACTAATTCAATGAGTAAAATGTATGCTAATTCAGATTTAAAGGGAGGACTTCAAAAACCCACTTTTCGAGAAAAACGCATAGAAAGTTGGCGAGTACCTTAAGCGGACGTATAAAATTTTATGTTGAAAATAAAAATTTACCCACTTCGAGTAACTTCCCGGACATACATATAGTGTAAACAAATAGAACATACATTGAAGTATGATTTCCCATCGAAACCCCAAAATCGATACTGTTGACCTTTTTTGGCGAAATGCGACGAAAAAAGTCAAACGAAATTGTTTCTATGAAAAATCTCTAGAAAAATATCTCTTTGCACGGTTTTCTGCCTCACGTTACTTTTTAGATTTTTGCGAAAATATGTATAAAATCCTTTAGGATTTATTTTTTCCTCAATAAAATTTCAAGTTTGATGAAAACCCAATAATAACTTAATTTGACAGTCTTAACAACGTGTTGGTGGAATAATAATTAGGTAAATTAAAAAAAATGGAGAGTATCGATAATTTCAAAAATACCAACTTCAAAGGAAAACGCTTGAAACAAAAGTTACTGAAACTGTAAAATTATGTTCTTCTTCGTTTTTTTGTGACACAACAAAATTGTGTTGGTTAGAGCTAATAAATTTCAAAGGATTTTATACATATTTTCGAAAAAATCTCGAAAATAACGCGAGGTAGAAGAGGCATCAACCATATTTCTAAAACTTTCATGGAGAAAAAATGTTGTTCTGTCGACTTTATTCGTATCTTGTGTCGTTTTGGTAAAAAATTTGAATTTTCGTTTTTCAAACAACAAAAATGTTCCCTTCTCTCCATGTCTAGGGCACAAGGCTGAATATACTCGCTAAATGAGAACGAATGTAGAAAATAATCCAGAGAAAAAAAAAACGGTTGGATTTTTGAGTAAATTGACTTTTCTAAAATCCTCCAACGGATTTCGAAAGAAGATGAGAAATTCTATGCAAATCAGGCAGAAAACTATAAATTCCTATATCAGATTAACAAATATCATACTTTTGACAAAAGACGAAAACAATCATTTTTCGGCAAATCGGTTAGATACATGTTGTCCTACTCTATTTTGAAAAACACCATATTTGAATGACAAATGATTCCGTCTAATAGCATTCCGTCAAATAGCAGGGACTACCTGTCCGATTTCAAATGAATTCGGTCAACAGAATTGAAAAATGCTCGTGTTTGAATTTTTTTAAATTTATTTTCATCAATAGATAGATTTTAATTCCTTATTCTCATTAGGGCGCCCAATAAAATTCAAATTAATTTTTTTAAACTTGCTGGCTTGAAAATTCAACAAATTGTTTAACATTTTGTCTTTATGAAAAATCTTTCATGGTTGAAAATGCAACACCTTCAAAAAAATTATATTTTCTCGTTAAAAGTGCAACTATTTGGTTTTAAATTAGCCTGTTTTGGTTGTGGACTCAACTACATATTACATTTTATGTCAAGAATTCACCTTTTCTGGTTCAAAATTCAACTACTTGCTTAAAAGTTCAAATAATTTTTTTGAAAAATTCACTTTTTCTGTTGAAGATTCATAATTTTAGTGGAAAATTCATCTCTCTGATTGAAAAATCGTCTTTTTTGGTCAAAATTCAATCTTCTTGGTTGTAAATTCATCTTTTCGAATGAAAATTCAACTATTGGGTTAATAATTCGTCTTTTTTGTCGAGAATGCAATACTTTTACTTCAAATATTAGGAAATTGAGGCATTTGAATTTGAATTTACTATTGGTAGGAAACTATATATTAGTAGCAAATAAATCGTTTGACACCTATTTGAAGGTGGTATCATCAAAAAGAATCTTCTTCAAAGACTTTTCTTTTCTAAGGTCTTAAATCTTTTGGCTACGAATTTAAAAAAACCAATTTAAATATTCTAAAAAAAAGGGGGGATGGGGAAAAATGGGTGAAAATACTCGATTTCAGGTGTTTTAGGGAATTTTTTTAATTTAAAGAGAAAAAGGGGACAAGGAAGAGAAAAAGGATGAGGTAAAAAAAGGATCTGTGATCGCTGTAGTATCGATTTCAGATTGTTTCCTGGTATCGACACTGTGCCATCTTAGAAGTTATCACGTAATTGGAGCATTCATTATCAATGTCTTTCTTTACCGCTCAAAGAAATTCCTTTCTTATCCCAGAGCATGACGCTAATTTTTCTTAGAATTTTTTCTCAGTTAAGACTTTGCGTGTTAGACAAGGAAACAATCCTGGGGGATAATTTAATTTGCTGATTTCCATTGCTGATTAGCATTGCACAGAAAATTGCTCTACATTTAGTGCAAGAATTACGGATCTTGAATACTAATCCGTAACATTTAAATGTTTTATTGCTCGAATTTACAATATTTGCTTTCGAATTGAGTTTGAATCATTTACATAATTTTATAGGTGAGAAAATGTTTGCACATGGAAAAAGGTTTTAAATTCGAGTGCTTTCGAAGTATCCTACATGCTTTATTTTTTATTGACATTTTCAAACGTTCAAATGATTTATTTGCAAATTGCAAATAAATCAGGCCTTTTGCAAGAGAGAGTTTGAAATATTTTTCAGTGTTTGAAAGTTAGACTTAACTTTGATCGGGATATTTTTTTTATTCAGTCCCTTTTCAACAAAAAGTCCATTCACAGGCATTTAATATTTTTTTTCAGAGAAGGGAATTCATACCAGAATATTATTAGGGCGCCAATTAAAAACCTATAGTTACTTCATGCTTGATTTAACTGAAAAACTGCAATTTCCCTTATTTAGAAACCTAGTCATTAAAAAAACTTTAGCAACAAAATTTGGTATAGATACATTATATTATATTGAAGCGATAACAAAATTTAGGAACAATTTTTCAATTCAGATTTTAAAGGAAAGAACGTTCAAGAAAATAGCTAAAACATTAGTATGCATGTTCCATCTTTCTCACGATCCTTGGCGATTATCCAAGAGGATGAAAGCACTGCGTTTAGATATCCCGAAAACAGTAAACGTCGTCGCCATTTGTCAATGGTAAGAACGGAGCAAATGAGGTAAAGAAATAAAAAAGCGAAAATAAAACCTCAACACGATCATACCATGGCACAGAAGCTGCAAGCGGCATCTTCATTCCACATTCTTTGGAATGTGATTTAAATTAAATTACCTGCGTTCTCTTTCTCAATTTCTTCTTTCACCTTCTTACTTGAGTTATTGTAACTTTAAATCTTTTGAAATCTTTTTAAAGCTTTGATTTTTGCAGATATAATAAATCAAACACATTTTATAAACTGCGAAATATAATCTTATCTTTGTAGACTTACTTTCATTTTCCCAGACCATCAATATTCAAAGACCAGCATTTTAATCTTGTAACATTTTAATACAGAATCTTTGATAACCGGAATAACACAGTTAAAAAATTTTTAATTAATTTCCTTATTTTTACCAAAAAGATGACTTTTCTACCATGAAAGATAAATTTTCAATCCAAAAGAAGGTATTTTAAATAAAACAAGTGACTTTTCGACCAAAGAAGATGACCTATTAACAAAATATTTAAATTTTCAACATAATTAAATTTTCAGAACAAAGTTGAATTTTTCACCAAACACTTCAATTTTCAACCTACAAAGATGAAATTGCAAACAAACATTCGAATTTTCAAAGAAAAAAGATTTAAATTCAACCAAAAACAGTTTCATTTATACCAAATAGTTTAATTTTCAAACAAGACAGTCGATTCTTTTAGAAAAAAGTTCACTCTTAAACCTGAACAGTTGAATTTTCAACAAAAAGGTGAATTCTAAATGAAAAATGTAATATTTCTTGTTTCTACCAACAAAAAACAACGAATTTTCAACCAAAGAGTTGAATTTTTTTAAAAGAGATAAATTTTAAAACCAAAAAGACAAATTTTGAACAAAGAAGATTAATTTTCTACAAAAAAATACGAATTCTCAACAAAATACATAAATTTTCAAACAAATAATTGAATTATCATTTGAAAAAGATAGATTTTCAACCGAAGAGATAAATTTCCAACTAAAATAATGAATTTTTTAACCAAAAAGACGAATTTTCAAGAAATAAAGATTTTTCAGTTAGGAAGGGAAAAAATTGCATCCAGATTGTTGAACTTTCAGACCAAAAGACGAATTATCTGTAAAAGAGTTGAATTTAAAAAAAAAGTTAATTTTCAACGAAACAGTTGCAGTTTTAATCAAAAAGAGGAAATTTCCAACCAAAAAGATTATTTTTCTACTAAAAAAGACGAATTTCCAACCAAAAGAGATCAATTTTCATCAAAAAATGGAAAAGTTACATTTTCAGTTCAAAAAATTAATTTAAAAAAAAAATCCGTGAAAATAGTTGAATTTTAAGCTACGGCGATAAAGCTTTCACGGAAATAGTTAAATTTCAGTTTGAAAAATTAATTTTCAACCAAAAAATCTCATTTCTAACCTTCATCTCAGTAATTCAACTATGTATATACCAAAAAAAATAAATTTCCAACAAATAAATTAACAGTGCATATTTCAACCCAAAGATATTTTAATTTTTAATAAAAAACATTTGAATTATCATTCTAGAAGGAGGAAATTTCTATTAAAATAGATCTTTTTTTTAATCAAAAAGACGAATTTTCGAAAAAATAGTTGTATTTTCAACCAAGAAAAATTGAAAAAAAAAAGTTGAATTTGTAACACAAAAAGAAGAATTTTCTACTTTCAATTTCAAATTGATTGATTTATTATTTATTTATTTTCTTGGCAGTTATCTGAAGTGCCTTTTTATGGAAATTCCCTGAATTTTGCACACAAAAAAATCCAAATCCTTAACTTTTATCCAGGGATCCGACCGAAACGAAACAAAATACTTTCGTGATTTTCGTTCTGTTTCCATACTGCCAAAACGTAACTATATTCACTCGACTTAGGTTACGTTATTCAAAATACCGAAATTGTAACGAAATTTTGTAATCACTTGTGTTTTGAAAAAAATAGTTCATTCGAATCCTTGTGCACCTGATATAAATATTAAAAGGCAGACAGGTAAAATATCAAGTTATAACAATTTCGTTTTTAATTTTGTTCCAATCTGTCAAAACGTAACGAAAAGTAAACAAAAGATTCGGTACTTTTTGGATAACGTAACGAAACGATAGTTTTGGACGGATCCCTGCTTTTATCTGACTTTCTATGACTGATAAAATTTCCCGATACTTTTTCCTGATTTCCAGTTTTCTATGACCTTCGGACACCCTGAATAATTTTATTTCTCTTTATTAATAATTGCTGGATTACAATTTGACAAAAATTGAAACATTCTTTTTTTCAGCAATTATAGTCATATCCAGAAATTATAATTTTCTCTGATTAAACGTGGAAGAATTTTTAACGATGCCTCGAGTGAATTGAAACACTGCAGAAATCCAAGCACGTTATTCTCCCCTTTATTTACTTCCATCCTATGTATTTCATTCGAGAGATGCACAATCACGTGTCCCAACTCGATAGATAACGTCTTAAAATATTTACAATTCCTCACCGTAACCCACTCACTTGTTATCCTCCTTACACTTTTGAAAAAGAAATGATAATCGCCTTTTTGCCAGCAAACTCATATTTCATACATGCTAATTTTTGTGGCCTCTATCTTATGCAAATGTATTCGAAGACGGTTAAATTTCAGTAGAAGAATTAATTTTTGCATGATTATGGTGGAGCGTTTTCAATTGAAACTACAAATTTGAATTTAAAAAATTGTTGTTCCTTCCCGTAAATATTTTATTGTGCATATAATAACAGTTATCACAATACCTATTTGCCTTAAAAAAGGTGAAAAAGTACAATTTTTCTTAAATAGGTGATAAAAAAAGGTGTATAATTTAAATAATTGTGTAAGTCAGTGCTTATTAAGACATTTTTATTTGTTTTACACATCATACTATAATTGTCAAACACAAAAGATTCCCAAAGAATCATTTCAAAGCAAATGAAACGACACGTACTTGTTCGGATTGATAAAAAAGATAGAACCTTTAGTCGTTTTTTCTAAATTCGGCGGGAGTCCCGTTTTGATAAAGGTATGAATATTTTATTTATGAAAAAGTGGTCTAAAACTTTCTTTAAAATATATAATTTTTTCAACTAATGCAGTTATTCAACTTTTTGTTCTTTATTTTAATTCGTTTTTCTACATTAATCTTTTTTCTCCGAAACACACGAAACCCACGTTTTTTTTACAAAAAGTAGACCAGATACGACAACAGTCAAAATAGCATATCTTTCCGAAAAATACGATTTTTTTATGTCATTCTATGACTGATAAGATGTCTATGTGGAGAGTTGAATTTTCAACAAATAATTGAATTTTCAACCAAATAGAAGAAGAATTTCCAACCAATCGTGATGTATTCAGGACTAAAAATATAATATTCGACTTTCCTATTAAAAATAATGACTTTCCAACCAAAAATATGACTTTTTAATGAAATAGTTGAATTTTCAACACAATAATTAAATTTTTTACTAAATAGTAGAATTGTTAACCAAAAGAGATGAATTCCTGAACCAAAATACAATAGCAGTCTTTTCGAATAAAAATAATGAACTTTCAACCCTGCCATATGGCATAATTGAACCAAAAAAAATTTTTGTTGATTTCACCAAAAGTTTCTTCGGCTTTGGCGATCCATTTAAAATAAAATTGAAGAATATTTTAATTGCTGTTAATTTTCAATTGTCTAATTTATAAAGTTTTAATGAGAGATCATTCAATTTCAAACGTATCAATTTACATTTTTTTAAATAATTGCCGCTCTCAATTTAAAATTGTTCTAACTCGCCGGCGTCGGCTTTATGTATAAGTTTTTGAAAGTGGAAATAAAAATTGTACGATTTCGAATTGCATAATTTATAATTAGGAAAAATTCCTATAGCGCACTAAAATCTTTAATTTGAGTAACCTCATATTAGTTGTACGATTTCGAACAAATTTTACAAGATCCTAATGGTTCGAGAAGCTAAAATAAATTACAATAATTTTTACACTCAAGAGTATTGGAAAATCGTCGAACAAATTAATGTTTTATTGAATTCGATAATATTCCTAATTTTTACAAATAATGTAAGAGTTTTTACTCAAACAAAATTACGTAGGCAACGATCCACCAAATAATTTAATACAATAATACAGCTGTACCAATAGAGCTACACAAGCATGATGTAATTTCATGAAAAATTGAGAAAGAACATTCACTTTTTGTTACATTAGATGATTAGTTCTAAGATTTAATTTATATTTAATAAATGATGCTAAAATTCTAGAAAAGTTTATTATAATGTATTTAAAATAAATTAAATCTTAGAACTAATCGTCTAAAATAACAAAAAGTAAATGTTTTTTTTTAGTTGATATAAAGACATTTTGAAATATTTCAAAAGAAGTTAGGCGATTTCAAAGGATGTCAAGAGATACCGAAGTATTTTCATATGCCCACAGGGATTTGAAGGGATTTCGTAAGATTTCAATGAATTTTTAAAGGGATTGCAAAGATTTCAAGAGATCTCGTATTATTTCACAGAATTTTAAGGCTTTTAACCAATTTTAAGAGATTTTAAGGATTTTTATAGGATTAATTTTCTTTTTTCTCATAAGGCGTTTATATGTTTTGTTATCATGTTACCCTTTAAATGGCATAATTGGGTCGCGGGGAATGTAATTAAAATAAATAAATGAATTATGTAAAATATCCAGGGAATTCATAGGATTTCAAGAAATATTCATATCATTAAGAACATTTTAAGAGATTTACCAAATTTAAAAAAAAACTCACGGGATTTCAAAGTACTGCAGAAATATCAACAGCTAAAACAGGTTTTAATTAGCATATTAAAAAAAAATTAGAAACAAAAAAATTATTTAGGAAATGTTTTAAACCTTCTTCTCCAACCAATAAGGATTCGTAATATTTTCTGGACTCCCCCCTAGGGTACGTTCAAGACGACCACCCGTGTGAACCGCTATGTGAACCAGGAAAGGGGGCGGAGTTTAGGAAAGTGTAGTGGAAGGTGTTGTTACGCTGAACGGCACAAGGTAAGTTTGGCGCCAAGTGTGAATTGTGAAGGCGTGAATTTGAGGTTATGTGATTTTGTCATTAATATTGAAATGGAAGAGCAGAAGAAGAAAGTTGTAATTGCTGCCATCGTATCAAGGCAATTATTTTTGTTAATCTAATTAATGAAATATATGTGTGCAGGATACAAAAGAAGTGAATAAAGTTTGAAAGTTAGGTTATCTGCTGTAAAGAGCGAAATTGACCTGTATTATCAAAAGTATAAAATTAAAAGATTTACACAATTTAATTAAATACATTTTACGGAAAATTTTTAAGTATAGCTTGAGCAAACACTTCACGTAAAGTTGTACGTAGCCGGATAATTTAGTTTCGCCTATAGACGAAATTTGGCGTCCATACAATCAGATGTTTACACACTTCGTTTCAAAAATGATTAAAAATAATATGTGCATTATACCTCCTTCTATCAAAAATGACAAAAAAAGTTATTTTTAATGTAAAAAGTACTTTCATTTAAAAAAAAATAATAATTCACTCTAACCTACAATTAGAATTCAACTTATGTCCGATTTACTTTCCTTGTTGTGCGCTAAATAATACCCATCTGGAGACAACATATTCCTTCCGTGAGGATCGAGTATCCAACAATGTTTTGACTTTAGGAACTTAGACATTACAAAAATTGTCTTTTTACAATAAATAATTCTTTTACGCTATCCCGCACCCGCTTAAATTTATCACTATTTCCCGCCGAATTCCGCCATTACACGCCTTCACCTACCTTATTTCAGCGGGTGAAATAGTTACTCCACGGGTGACCCCCACTCTTTCCTCTGATGAGTCTTGAACGAGTCACCCGAGTGAAGCGAGTGTCCCCCCAGCCGCGCTGAACGGCTTTAGGTGCACCCTTGTGCACACGTGTGGTCGTCTTGAACGTACCCCTAGCCATTCAAAAACCTCACATAATTAATGTAGGCTCTCTTAGCTACGTGAAGTCATAAGTTTAACAAATAAATTATAAATTTCAAACCTCTGAAAAATTAATCCTACTTCATTAACGCCACATTCAGAGCAATAAATTCTGCTGCGAATCTCTGCTTTAAATATTTTACCAATATGGTTGGTTCGTTTCTGACAATGTTTGTAGCTAGATCAAGGATAATTATAATCGCTTTAGCCATAAATTTCGTTCTGGGTGATGTAAGTTAATCACCGCTTCATAAGAAGACCGGGAACTTATGAGAATATAATCAGTTGTTTTTCCGAAATTATTTACTGATTAATACCATTTTTTAAATAAAATTATTTTATCTATCTCACTTCACACTTAAAAAGTTAGAAAACATTGAATTAGGAACAATCAGCTCCAAAGCTGAACTGTAATGCCAACAACGTGTCTAACATCTGCACTTAACATTTTTCATATTTATAAGTAAATAAGGAAACAAGGGCCCGCACACAATGTACAGGAAATGAGGTTCCGAAAATGGCTTCTAGTTCAAATTCCTGATTTTATGTTTTTTTTTTTTTGTTTTTTCAAACTGTCCATCTTTCAGATTGTTTTCTTTCAGATTTTTGATTTGCAGGTTTGAAATTACAAAAAATTGTGAAATAAGAAATTGTGATCAAAAGTCATTTCCGGTACTTTTGGTACAGGAAATCGGCAATCAAGATCCGCTCGATAATGTACAAAATTTGTCTTTGTACTTTTACCAATGTTCTGATGGTTGGGTTCCACCTTGAGGCCCACGTAGGGGATAATGTAACCGAGAAAACTCACCTAAAAAAAATCAATTCTTAATGCTAGCGCAACGAATGATTATCGGTGGGGAATTTTTTCCCCTCTTGGAAACTCAAATCCATTCGAGACGGGAAAGTCCCTACGGATCGTTAACACTTGCGATAAATACGTTAAATTCCTTAAATATTGCATCTCCAAAGCAGCCGAAGAAAAATAAACAGAACTATAGCGCGATATTCAAAATAGAAGAATTATTCCAGCAGACATAGGAGTTTATTTCTGAATTTTTTGAGCCATTATTCTGCATTCAATGTATTTTTCATACTTTTATCGTTTTTATAAAAATATGTTTTTAATTAGATACATTTGCTATGGTTTTTAATAATTTACTACAACTTTATAAATATTATCACTCCTTTGTGTCTTAGAATAATTTTACTATTTTGAACATCGCGCCAGTTCTATTTTTTTTTGCTGCTCTGGAAATGCAATATTTAAGAAATTTAACATGTTTATGGCTAGTGCCGACGATCCACAGGGACTTTCCGCTTCGAATATGGATTTGAGCTTCCAAGAGGAACCCCCCCCCCCTCTCCCCCTCCCCCGATAATAATTTGTTGCGCTCGAATTTCGAATTGATTTTTTCAGGTGAGTTTTCTAGGGTACATTACCCCTGCATGAGCCTTAACTGTACACTGTCTATAAGTCATTCTGTTTTCATTATATCATATTTGACCACTGTATTATCATTCGCCCATTTTTAAATATATACTGCAACAAAGAGTTTAAAAATTGATTTGCATATTTCAGAGAAATGATGCGAGATATCAATAGACCACGAAAAGGAAGATCTGAAAGAACCACAACCATTGATTTTAAATGGCACTAATCAGAGCATCTGTCCAGATGAATTCCGGAACGCATCGTTGTCATTTCTAGAAAATTTGGAATTTTCATCAGGACCCCTCCATAAATCTTTTTAGCAAAAAACCACGCATTGCCTACTTAATACTGTGAAAAAGTACCGGATGCCTGGACTATATGACGAACTAAAGAAAGCTGTGCCAACAATGCCAGATCTAAAAGTCAAGACAGTTTACGTAGTTCTCGCAAATAGATTATACTATTTAATTAAGTTTGTTCAGTCTTTTAAATATCTTACAAATGTAGACTTTGTATTAACTACATAAACAAACGATTCCCATTTTTTTAAACTACGGGCAATATGCTGATTGTTAATACATGTCATATAACCATTGTTATTGGCCAAATAATAATCAATATAATTTACAAAAATGTAGGCTCAGCCTAATTCAATGATTTTTTAAGTTATTTATTGTTCGCCAAAAGAAATAAAGACAAATCAATTACTACATGTTTTAATGTATGTTATTGTAATAAAATTGATTGATAATAATTACGAGTATAATTGTATGAATAATTTTATTTACTTCAACTGCGGCCTTCCTATTTTTATTAGCAAGATGGAACTGATTGTAGGAAACCGAATTCATTTCAAATCAGGCTGGCAGTGCAATTTGAGGTCACAGAATCATTCGCCTCTTAAATATGTAGTTTTGCAAACGAAATACGATGACACGCATTTTACCATTTGAGAAAAAAATCATTTCTGTGAGTTTAAGAACATTTGGAATTTTATGGTGGTTCTGAACGGTAAAATACGTGTCATCAAATTTTTTTTACAACAGATGTATTTTGTCAAAATTATAACAAAACATTTTGCTAGATAATAAAATCGCACTTTGAGTGACATTTATCACTGTGACCCAAAAATATATTTATGTAACCCCATTAACACAAGTAGTTCAGATTACACTTTTACAAATATGTACAATTAAGAAGTAGCAGATAACAAAAATAAGGTGTGGAAATTGAAACTGCATCATTTGCTAAACATTTTTCAACTACTTAACATCTCTTCTTCAATTATTCTCAAAAACACTTTCTTGTTTAGTGCTCAAAGAATTAATTTAAATTAAATAGTTATTTTTAATAGAAAAGATTAAACTTTTCTCGCTGTTATCACTCTTCACGCTGTTTACTTTTTACGCTGATATCACTGTATACGCTCGTGAGTATTATTTTCTTAAATAATAATAAGTTTCTTCATATTACTATGTCGCTGAATATTGATAGAACATTGTCAAAATATAATTTTTGCAAATATTAAATCAAACAGTATAGATCAATTTCAGTTGCAAAGATACCAATGCACCTGAAGTTCAGGACGTTCAAATGAACGAAACATTTTTTCCCTGTTTTATTTTATCAAAAAATATTGTTCCAACTACAATTAAAATCAAGCATTCGAAGTTTATTTTTTAATCTGTTGTTTGTAATATAAAATTAATCAATATTTCGGCCCTGTTTCTAGTTTACAAAGTCATCAGTAAAAATTTCATTCATTTGAACGTTCAGAACTTCAAGCCCATAAGATACCAGCATGAATTAGGAGAAAAGAAAATAAAAGCAAAAGAAAAATTGATAAAAGAACATATTTTTGGTGAACTTTACACTCGTAAAAATCTAGAGCTAACATAATAAAAGTTCAGAAATGACTAAGGTTGTATAAAAGAAGTCAGTGAGTGCAAAATGAACAGACTAAAGCAAATTGATTCTCCACTAATCTATTAAAAAACTAGAATTTATTTTTTATTTTTATAATATATTTTTTACTTTATTTATAATATATTTTTTATAATGTATTTTTATAATTATAATATTATAATTATTATATAAAAATTAAAATAAATTTAAGCAATTAGTGATGTTAGACTTTTTTAACGAAGTGCCTCGTCGTCTGCATCTACTAATCAACTGTCCATCCCCTTTGACAAAACTCCCCCAATTTTTCGAAACTATTTATAGACATAACCTTCTTTAAATTCTAATGGAACATCTTCATTTTTGTAACAGGAACACAACAATAAACTTAGAAACATAATAAGTACCCTAATAAGTACATTATTAAAATAACTAAGAAAATTTTAATTTTTAATTTTCAGATAAGTGATGTCAGGTATCAATAGAATACAAAAAAGGAGATTTAAAAGAAACACAACCGATGCTGTTAAAGAACTCATATCAAATTCTTCATTTAGTTGAAAAAGCTATATTGATATTAGCTACCCGACAATCAATTGTACTAATTTGTCCTAGTAAAAAAAACAGCTTTGGTAATTCCTTAAACTCGCAGTCAATCAGCGGAGCAACTTGTTTACAGACTAAACTTTTCATTGCAAACAATGCAAAAGGAAAGGCATATCTATTTAATTTATTCAACTAACGAAAGACTTAAAAAAGCGTAGTTAAATAATCGGTACTTGTCTAAATAATTTCTCGCAAATCGAAATAGGATTCGAAGTTCCCGAAACTGTTATTCTTGAATTTGAGATTTGTCGAGCTAATTAAACTCACGAAGCATTTTGTGCGAAGTCAGAAATCTAAATGAACAAAATCAACTTCGTATTTTGAGAAGTATACTTAACTCTTTAGAGCTGGCTAAAAATGTATAGAAAAACATCAATTACAGCGTGGACATTTAGCAATAAGAGCAGACTTCGTCTACAGTTCAGAAAAAAATTCAACATTTTCTTTATCAAATCTTACCCCACAGTGGTTTTCATTTATTAAAAATAATTTTGAAAAACTAACTCACTGAAGCCGACTTTAATTTATAAGCTTAATTCAAAATTAAGAGACATAAAAGAATTTTAAAATATGAAGTATTCAAACTTTCAAGAATGAGGGAATTGAATAGTCTATTACAAAACCCATACTCGTACATCCGAGCGTACATCTAGAAATGCAGGTTGTTTTCCGTGCATTATTCATAGTACAAAGGCAGCTCTACTCTGCCTTTGTTCACACATTGTAAAATGTTCAAATAACTTTGAATTTGGTTTTCAGCTGAAAATTTCGATTACATTTTATACTCTCAAAGTATTGAAAAAATGTAAAGTTTTTCATAAATTTCATAATATGTCTAATTTTTACAAATAATTTAAGAGTTTTCATGTAAATTTATACTCATACTCACTATTAGATTCTGAGAATTCTGGAGAAGTTTTTCATAATTTATTGGAAATAAATTAATAAATTAATTAAATATGTTCTTTGTCAATTTTGCATGGAATCGTGTTTGTATAACTCTGTTAGTACAGCTGTCTTGGAAAAAATATTACGTATACTTTTACAATTAAATCCCAATGACAAGCCATTAAATTCACGTCAGCAAATGAGTGTTTCCTTTTATTTTCCTGTAAAGGAATTTTTCGCCACCTGTATAAGCACGAATTCAAATAAATCAAACTGATCTAATGTACTCAACGCTTTATAAAGAGACCGGAGATTTAGAAGAACATCATTTATTGCTGAACATTGTGTATTCAAGTTCGGCTGCCAAGTTCTTTGATAGTCGTTTATCCGAAATTATTGCCGGATAAATACCATTTTTTTAATAAAATTAGTTTTTTTTTAGGGAAAATGATCAAGATTTTCCTAATTTTATCACTTCTGTCTTTGGGTTATGCTGGTAAGTATTTTTTTGTTTCATTTCTCACTTCATACTTGAAAAACATTTAATTAAAAACAATCAGCTACAAAACTGAACTGCAGGTATAACACTGAGTCTAACACCAGCACGGAACATTTTTCACATTTATAAGGAAATAAGAAAAAATAGTTCGAAATAACAAAAAATTGTAGAGTAAGAATATTCAACTAAAATCCATTTCCTGCACTTTTGGTGCAGGGTTAAAAAATATTACTTTAGTTTGTTAATAAGATACGTTGTATTAAAAATTAAGATTAAAATTTTTTTATTAAAAATGAAAAAAATTTTCACAAGCAACAAAAAAACTTGATAAAACCACATAATATAGTTTAAAATAAAAGCAATCAATATACGCTCGGTTATGGAATAAATTTGACTTTGTACTTTCAAAAAATTTCTGGTGGTCCGGATTCCACCTTAAATTAAACCATTTCAAAGTACTATAACAAAAAGTTTAAAAATTGAATTGCATATTTCAGAGGAAGGATGTCAGATATCAATGGTCTTCGAAAAAGGAGATCTGAAAGAACCACAACCATTGATTTTGAATGGCACTGATCAGATCATCTATCCAGATGAGAAAGGAATATTGAAATTCTCCACGGGGCAAAGAATTACACTAGCTTGTCCCGGTGCGAAAAATACTTTGGACGTTCCCTGGAAGTCACAAGCCATTGAAGCAACTTGCTCAAAAGGTAAAAGTTTTACTGTAGACGGTAAAGCATATCCATTTACCTCATTCACCTGCAAAAAGCCGACGAAGAGCGGTGTTAAAAAAAGCGGTACTTGTCTGGGTAAATTCTCCAAAATAGAGCTCGGATTTGACATTTCAAAAACCTTCATTCCCATAATAGAAATTTGTCGAAATAATAAGACAGACGAATCCTATTATGCAAAAGTACACATGACCAAAAGTATCGATGGGTATCAAAAAAACAGTGCCAGGCCTGGTTGGGTCACCGACAAACTTTTCAGTGGCCACGTAAATAATTTCTACACGAAGAAGTCGCAACTACAAGTTTTGGGTCAGATACTCAACTCCGAAGAATTGGCTGAAAGATACTTGGAAAAAAATTCGCTAGCTCGAGGACATTTAGCACCAAAGGCTGACTTTGTGTATGGCTCGGAACAAAACAGTACATTTTCTTATGCAAATTGCGCACCGCAATGGACTTCTTTTAATGGCGGAAATTGGAAGCATATCGAAATTGCTGTTAGGAACTTTGTGGCAGACAATGATTTAAAAGTGACGATTTATACTGGAGTGTATGGACAAATGACTCTTAAGGACGACAAGGATAAGGAACAAGCTGTGTTCTTAGATATTGATGAAAATAACCAGGGATACATAACGGTTCCCAGATTTTATTGGAAAGTAATCTACGATCCAGCTAGTCTTCTAGCATTTGCCATTGTTGGAGTAAATGATCCTTTCAGCGAAGAAATTACAAAAGACATGTTCTTGTGCACAGATATTAGCGATAGTCCAGATGCTACATGGCTAACGAAATCGTGGAATAGTAGAAAAACCATTTCCCAGGGAGTTTCATACGCATGTTCATATGATGAACTAAGGAAAGCTGTGCCAACAGTGCCAGATCTAAAAGTCAAGGGCATTTTACGTAGTTCTCAAAATTAGATTACACTGTTTTATTAAGTTTGTTCAGTCTATGTCTATGAGGCACCTTAAGAATATAGATTTTGTGTAAACTACAAAAACAAACGACGGCAATTCTTTTTAACTATGGTCAATATGTTGATACATATTATACAACTGTTTTTATTATACAAATACTAATCGATATTATTGAAAGTTTTTAAACTGAGCATAATTTAATGCTTTTATTAAGTTAGTTATTGTTAGTCGAAAGAAAAGGAAAACTCGGCGATAAAAAAGCATGTTACAATGAATACTAATTCAAAGTACAAAAAAAAAACTATTAATGATGCAATACTGTTAGGTTATTGGCAATAAAGACAAATCAGATCAACACATGTTTTATTTGATATATGTTATTATATAAGAATGGAAAAATGAAGATGGATTTATTCACTTTTGATTCAGCAAAGGCATAATTATTTCACTAATTATTAATGTTCTAATGATATACATTCACAATTTCTAGTTTATATATGAAATTTTTCAGTTTAAAAATTTGTTGTATTTTGTTTTATTTCATAATAAAATACGTTTAATATATAATACGTAATTTTTTATTTTTAGGTAGACGATAAAACCAAGAATATATAATTTTCGAAAAATTAAGTTTGATAATCAAATTAATTATTTTCCAAACAAACAGAAATAATTATTATCTAAATTAAAAAATGTTTATTCAATAGGTTTTTTTCGTTTGCACCTCAATTATACGATTAATTTCATTAACTTTAACTGGGGCCTTCCCATTTTTCTTAGCATGATGGAACTGATTATAAAAATATAATAAATCATCTTGTTGGATAATAAAATTGTGCTTCGTGTGACGATTTTTACTGTCATTTAAACTTTCACTTATGTGACCCCATTTGTACAAGTGTTTCAGATTACACTTTTACAAATATGTACAATTGAGCGATTGCAGATAAAAAATAAAAGCAAGGTCTGTAAACGGAGATATAAATAAAGAGGATCTTACTAAAAGACTGCCACCTTTCAAATTGTATCATTTGCTACAAATTTTTTTACTACTTAGTATGTTCTCTTCAATTATTCTCAGATATACTTGCTTGGGTAGTGCTTATAAGTATTAGTTTGAATTAAAATTACCTTCAATAGTTCTTTTTAATAGAAAAGATGAAATTTGTTCTGCTCTTCACGCTGTTTACTTTTTACGCCAATATTGCTGCATACGCTAGTAAGTATTATTTTCTTAAATAATAATAATAATAAGTTTCCTCACTTCACTATATAGCTACATATTGATCGATTATTATTTTTTAAATATAAATTTTTCAAAGATAAAATCAAACAGTATAGATTAACTTCAGTTGTCAAGATATGAACATAAATTATGAGAAAAGAAAATCAAAGCAAACAAGAAAAAATGATAAATGGCTCTTGGTAGTATGACTTTACGTAGGTCATAAAATGTCAGCTATGAAGTAGAACTATAAATTAAAAATCTACATTTAATTTTTCCACAAGAAAACACTTTTCTTGTTGAACTATCCTCGTAAAAATCTGAAGGTAAAATTAAAACAGTTCAGAAATGACTAAGGTTGTTGAAAAGAAGTCAGTGAGTGCAAAATGAGCCTACCGAAACAATCGACAACTAATTTTCCGATAATTGTTTGCGCATATATTTAAATGAATATATCAGTCTTTCTTGGACTCTGTTTCATAAATTTTGGTGCGACATTTTGAATTTAACATTACAATTTTTGCGTTTTTCTCTGAAAGAGCGAATCGACTTTAATCATATACGATCTGTATTAATCGCAATGAAAGAATCAGTGAATCAGTGACCTAAGCAAAGTGTTATTTTTTATTTTCAGAAAAGGGATGTCAGATATCAATAGATTACAAGAAAGGAGATTTAAAAGAGCCACAACCATTGCTGCTAAATAACTCGTATCAAATCCTCTATCCAGATGAAAAGGGCATATTAAAATTTTATACTGGACAATCAATTCTACTGATTTGTCCTGGTCGAAACAACAGCTTTGGCGAATCCTTGAACTCGCAATCAATTATCGAAGCAACTTGTTTTAAAAGTAAGCTTTTCATCGCAAACGGAAAGACATATCCATTCAATTCATTCACCTGCCAAAAAACTTCGAGAAGCGTAGTTCAAAAAACCGGTACTTGTCTAAATAATTTCTCGCGAATCGAAATAGGGTACGAAGTTCCTGAAACATTTATTCCGACATTCGAGATTTGTCGAGATAATCAAACTCACGAAACATATTATGCTAGGTCAGAAATGAGCAAAAGTATCGGTGGACATCAAAGCAGCAGCCCTAGGCCTAATTGGATGGCACATAACCTTTTTCCAGGACATAATATAAATTTGCTCTACACGAAAAAAAATCAACTTCGTATTTTAGGAATCATACTCAACTCTGAAGAGCTGGCTAACGAATACATAGAACAGCATCAACTACAGCGAGGACATTTAGCAGCAAAAGCTGACTTCGTCTACAGTTCCGAACAAAATTCAACATTTTCTTTATCAAACGTCACCCCACAGTGGTCTTCATTTAATAGTGGCAACTGGCAATATATTGAAGAATTCGTTAGGAAGTTTGTGCCGAGAAATAATTTAAATGTGACTATTTATACTGGAGTTCATGGACAAATGACTCTGAGAGATGAACAGGATGAAGAACAAGCTGTGTTCCTAGACATTGACGAAAATAATAATGGATACATAAGAGCTCCTAAATTTTATTGGAAAATCATCTACGATTCTGCTCGTAAACTAGCACTTAGTTTCATTGGAGTAAACGATCCTTTTAGAAAGGAAATCACCAAAGATATGTTTTTGTGTCCAGATATTAGTGACAGCCCAAGTGTTAGTTGGCTTACAAAATCGTGGAAGACCAGAAAAAACATTACTCTGGGTGTTTCTTACATATGTTTATATGAGGAGCTGCAAAAAGCTGTGCCAACTGTACCGGATCTAAAAGTAAACGGTATTTTACGCAGTTAACATAAATAGAGAATTATAGTTCATACAATATTGTTTAGGCTATCACGAATTTTTTTAATGTAGACTTTTTAAACACCAAGAAAACATTGGTGCATTTTTTTACGTCCAATCTTAAGGATGTAATTTCTTTTTCAACATATTTGTAATTATTTGAAAAATTTTTGTTTGTGTGAACCATTTTTTCTTCTGCAAATCATAAAAAGTTATCATTTTCTGGAATAAATTACACAATTAACGAATTTTGAGAGCAATGCATTTTTTAAATTGTTTGGCAATTATTTAAACAGTGTGCATTTGTTTGAACAATTTATTTTCCCTGTAAATATTAAAAAGTTACTACTTTCTGGAATTAACAACGCAGACAATGCATGTTAAAAGTGATATTTTTGTGGCAGACAGTTTTTAATTATTCAAACATTTATTAATTATTCACTTGCGCCTTTTCATATGAAAGGCAGAGAAAATTCTAGTTTTTTCAAACCTCTTACACTGCGACGCTTATTATTTAGTATTTTCTTTGTTCAGAACTGACATCCTAATGTTTTAAACAACATTACTTTTTTTAGACAATTTTTTCAGTTACGTTAAGGACAGTTATTTTTGCATAACAATTTCACTGAGATACAAAATTACTTATTATTAAGCGATATAGTGTAAGAGATTCGAAAAGCACTAAAGCTTTCTCCATCTTTCCTATGAAAAGGAGCACGTGATTTTAATTGTTTAAATAATTGCTGAATGTCTTTCACAAAAAAATATCACTCTTACCGTTCATTAAATGCGTCATTGATACCGAAAACTAATAACTTTTCACAGTTTATAGAGAACAAAAAATGTTTTAGCAAACGAAAATTGTTAAAGTAATTGCCAAATATCCTGAAAAAGAATATTAATCTTATTCGTTAATTTCGTAATTGATTCCAGAAAATACTAACTTTTCACAATTTTCAGGAGAAAAAATTGTATAAACCAATTAAAATTGTTTGAATAATTAAAAAATATGTTTAAAACGAAATATTACTCTTTAATTTATCAACTTTATCATCTATGCCGAAAAATTATGAGTTTTCATGATTTAAGAGAAGTGAAAAAAAGTTTGAAAAAAAATTATTTTGTTGAAAAAATTGAAAAATAGTTAAGAAACACGTGGAAACTTGTCACTTATCGAATTCAAATTAGTAATTTTTAAAATATTTAAAAAATACTGTCTTTAGCATTAATTTTGCATAAAATTGCTATTTTGCATTTTTGGAAGCATTTTCCGGGCACAATACAAGGATGATGAAGGATTCAACATTTGAAGTTAGTGGGTGGAAATTATTTCTTTTTCTTGAATATTTCTTACGAAGTCTGTAGACTTTAGTTTGCAAAAAGATAATAACAAGTACTTCTTTCTTCCATTTTTTCAAAAACCGCGCTTTTCCCATTTAAAACCCCATGTTAATTTCAAAAGCTTAAGGGTACGGGTTAATGTTGACCGATTTGGAAAGATAGGGGCCTTCTTTTTGTGGGTGGTCGATCATCAAAAATCGAAAGTAGAATTTTTACAGGTATAAACTTGGACCATCCTAATGTTCACTAAATGCATTCTATTTCAGAAATTAGCCGTTTTTAAAATTATTTAAATAATCGACGAAAATAGAACCAATATTACTCGTGGCGAAGTTTGATAGAGAAATCTAAGTCTGCATTTCAAGAAAAAATGGTCTATGTTGAAATTGTTTATTTAACCAAAGTTATAAGGATTTTTGTATTCTGGCTTCAATATTAGGCCGAAAGTTGTTCTATTTGAATTACTGGAGGTTTAAATAATGGAATATATCATTTTTACTAATGTTACTCCTGTTTGTCGCAAAATGTTGATCGCAAAAGGATACTGTGCATTTTTCAATCATTTATTGTTTGTAGAAAGTTAATGCGGTTTGAAATTCAAAAGAGAAAAAAAATTAATAGCTGATTGAAATTCTCGTACTTAGATTTTAATCACTAACTTTTGTTATTCAATATTCAACCTTTATAATTATTGTTATCTGTTGCATACAAGACTGAATAAATATATGAATAATACACATCAATCTTTTATACTGCACAATCTGATTCATTTATATTTTTTAATCCACAATTTTAATTCGAAAAATAAAAATACTAATTTCAATATTATTTTCCTAGCTCCTACATTTTTCGTTCAATATTAAAATACTCCAGGTATCTATGTATTGATCGACCCTTATTTCTTCATCCCTTGAAACCGTTTTCCTATTTCCTATTTACTCGGCAATCTCATCAACTGTTTCTGAAATGATGTCACCTTTCTGATGCCAAACATTTTTCTCGGGCAATCGTATCTACAAAATACTGTCGGCAAAAAAAAGGTTTTACCTCATACGAGAAATGAAAGATAGCATACCATATGGTCCTAACCCACAAATGTTAGAAAATGAGATTATTGGCCCAACAAATAAAATAAAAGACGAAACGATTTTAAAATAATCTCATTTTTAAATTTGTTGTCGCTAGCATGCCATAAGGTCCCACCTGTGAAATTGCTGTTAAATTCATGTGCGCATGTGCAGACGCATCAAACTGAACAGCTGATAACGACTGAGAAGTTTTGAAGCGGAAAAAAAAATTCTCAGTTTTTTATTTGTAAATTAAAAATTGAATTTTTTGTTGCAGTTCAAAGACTTTTTTATCACATCAAATGTGCGCTCGAACGAAAAAAAGTTCCCGTTCATTTTCTCGAAACCTAATAATACTTATTGATCAAAATTGTTTATATTGAAAACTAAATAGCTGAATGAAAAAACTCAATAGATGAAATGCAATTTCTTACTTTTTTTTTTAAACTGAAAATTGAATTTTGATCACCCTCCAAATTTGAGAAAACGTGTCCCTCAAGGGAAAAAAAATCACCTTCCAGTAACTCAATACCTAGGAAACAGATTCTCACTCTTTTTTAATTGAAAATTGGATTCTTTACTACTGTCCAAATTAAAAAAAAAACCTGCTCCTCGGGCAAAAAAAACATTCTTCCTAATTTTTCAGGGTTCAATTTAGCACTAACTTATTTCAAAAGTACTTTCTCTTTTTTTTTTGTAATTGAAAATTCTATTTTTGAGGACGTTTTTTGTCTTTCTTGTAAAATTGAGAAAATGCAGGTTAAACCATAATGGCACGCTACCTTTCAAATGTTGCTTTGAATTAAAGAAACGCAATTCAATTTAAATAAATTATTTCAATTTAAAATATTAGCATGTGACTATAATAATCATCAACCAATTATCTTGCAAATTGCTCATCATAATTAAATGATTATAATTAGTTTAGTATACGATATAGAAATTCTATGCACATTCAAATATATTATACTTCATAAACTGGAAACAGTTCAAAATAGGTACTAATGAACGGATGACTGCAATCGAAATTGTTAAACGTTCTTGGAGAGCTTCTATTCATTACTCCCTATACTTTGTGAAGTATTAAAGCTTGAGAGATATTATATTAATTTTATGGAACTGAAGTTAGTATGGAACAACAATTAATAATTAATATATTATTAAATGACTAGTTACCGACTTTCGAGAAGGTCGAAACTTTTTTCAGAAGAACAATGTGTAGTTTATCAAATTTAAGAAATTAATTTTAAGAAATAAGCAATAGAAGAAAAGTTCAGTTTTTCAGTAAAATTAACAAGTTTAAACATACTGGTTAAAAATATTTGAAATCAGGAAATATTTACTGCAAGTAGGGCAATTTTCACCTTACGAATATGAATAAAATATTGTCGTCCTGAATAAATAATTTGTCTATGTCTTAAAAACTTAAGTTAATAAAATGAGGAACAACAAAATAATGTTTTAAAACTGAAATAGATCAATTATAAGTGAGAAGACCTGCTCTAAGAATATTGTACTTCAAATTCAAAATAAGAGGGTGAACTTTTAACGGTATGCAAATGTTGGTAGAGAAGCTCTCCAGTGGGGTAAAAACCCGTAATCGAGAGCTATATCTCTACTCAGAGACTATAATCTACTCTAGTTTTAGTAATAAATTTCAAAAGGGGGAAAAAATAAAAATATAAATTTATGAATTATTATGAGTAAGAGTTTGAAATGCCAATAGGAAGTACCCGAAAAATGAAAATGAGGATCATCATTATTTGAGTATATCCAGAACGTCAAGTAGATTTCCTGTAAAATCTTTAAAATTTGTAAATCCCTTGGGAATTGAAATGTTTGAATTCCTTTGAAATCCGCATAAATTACTGGAAATCTTATAATTTCTTTGGAAATTCAACGAATCCCTTAAATATGATGAAATCCCTGAAATCTGTAGAAATCCTTCATAATCCCTTGAAGTTCTTTAAAATTTCGTATCTAAAAATCCTTTGAGAATATCTTGAAACCTTTTAAATACCATTGATATCCTGTATACCATTTTTAAATTATCTGAAAACCGTTTAAAATGTTGAAATATCGTTAAGGTCCTTGAAATGTAAAGCAACCCTTAGACTTTTTCAAGTCTATTGAAATATCTTATAATTTATAAAATCCTCGAAATTTCGTAAAATTCTTAGTAATATCAGAAAAATTAAGTGAAATCTCCTACAACATTTTGAAATTAGTCAAATCTTTCAAAATACCCTAGAAAAAATTATGAATTTTTTAAAATTCTCTGAAATCCCATTCCAAGAAAGCTCCTTGAAATCCCTTACAATATTTAAAATACCGTAAAAGCAAATCTTGGACTATTTTAAAATACTCTAAAAGCTTAAAAACCCTATGAAATCCGTTGGGATCCCTGAAATCAGTTATAATTAGTTAAAATCCTTTAAAATTCCTCGAAATCGGTTGAAATGTCAACTTTTCAGAAATTAGCTATGAAATGTTCAAAGACTTAAAAATCCCATGACATGCATTGAAATTCCTATTTTTGAGATGGCGAATGTGTTATTTTAGCCAATCAGCGAAGAATTTTGAATATATGTTTAAAGGCAAAGTCAAAAAATTGTTGCATTAGCGAGCAGTTTGAGAAAATAGTAGCATTTGTTGCATTTTTTCAAAATAGTGGCAAAATAGTGCTATTGCTAAGAAAAGTGTCAAATTATGTCCATAGTGACGTAAGCCTTGAGTCCTGACATTTAGAAATGTATTGACAATCTTTCAAGTTTAGTCAAATATTTTTACACCCTGTCAGGGATCACAGCACAAAAGGAGCTCAATAACGGAAAATAGGCAAAATTTTTCATGAAAAACGGAAAAAAGATGGGAAAGATTAAACATTTATTTTTACATGTAGGAAAGAAGAAACAATATTTTATACAGAAATTTTATATATTTAAATAATAATAAATTATTTTTTGACGATTTCTGCCATTAAAGAATTTATTTTTAAAAAATTGGATATACTTAGGTCGTTGGAAATCAAGTCACGGAGACATAAAAAAAAAATTTGGTTAAGCACTGTTGATAAACTAAGAATATTTAAAACCTGCATTTTAAAATGCTTGAAATTGAAAATTGTACGCTCAAGAATTAAGACGTAAAATGTCAAATTTTAAAGTAAAAGATTGTAGAATTGCACATTTCAAGTTGAAGGATTTTAGAAATTTTAAAGTTAACAATTGAAATTAATATTTAAAAAAAGTTAAATTGCACTATCATCTAATATGAATTTTGTGATAGACCAAGATTAATAACTTATTAGTATAATATTTAAAGAAAGAAGGGGTAATTTCTCGAGAATAGGGAAAAAACGGGAATTTAAAAAATTGGAAATACTGTGATTCCTGTACGCAAGGCCTATAACTGTACTTCGATGTATATCGGGTAGCATCGACCAAACGTAAACAATGCAAACACTACGATGAATTTTTGGTCTAAATAAGCATATAATAAACAATGACAACAAAAATTATGAATTGAAAGTTCAAGCTACGCATTAATTTTTGGAAACAGAATCAATAAATTTGACCAGTATCCCCCGTTGCTACTCACAATAACAACTGTCAAAACAGTTACAAAATGTTACTTTTTCTTAATTACTTTTTGAAGAAAAGTAACTGTCGCCACTATTTTATTTTAGAAATACAAGCATCAACAATCGCGCGCTACCCGTGCGTGTGATTTTTCAATTTAAGAGAAAAAATAATTTGCAATACAAAATAAAAATTTGAAATAAATACTGAGTTGTAAAAAGTTTCTAAACACTTAAATTCGAGCTTAAATTAGATTTTAAGCATTTTACATTACTTTTACATTTTACATTACTGAATTGTGAACTTCCCATATATAATTAATTAAAATTGTTTTAATAATGAATAAATAATAAAATAAATATGGTCATCGAATAAAAGTATTTTATTTTACATTTTATTATTTAACATTTTCTTCATTGTTTAGATTCGGGAATTTTATCATTCGTGAACTTTCCTATGGTTAGATATTTTACAGTGTCGGATATTTTTTAATAACGGCAATTTTATTTCAGGGATTTTCTATTATAGAAAGTTTTCAAATTTTGTAGAAATTGCATCTCTTTTCGTAGAAATGTCCTATTTTTTGGTTGAAAATTTAACTACTGTGTTAAAAATTCGTTTTTTTTTTTTAAATAAATTTTTTCATCTGAAAATTTAAGTTTTCCACTTTTGGTGGAAAATTTATATTTTTTAGTTGAAAATGTAACTATTTGGTTGAAAATTAATTTTTTTAGGCTACGGATCAAACTATTTTTTTGACATTCGTCATTTTGGTAGAACTCTAATGTTTTTATTTAAAATTAGAATCTTTTTGGTAGAAAATTTAACTGATTAGTTGAAAGTTGAATCCCTTTGTAAAAAACGAATTCCTTCGGTTAAAGATTCATCACTTTAGTTCAAAATTGATGTCTTTGGTTGGAAATTTATCTATTTGGTTAAAAATTTGATTTTTTTGTTTAAAATTACTGTTTTTAACAGAGAATTTAACAAATTCATTTTAGTTGAATTTTGATATTTTTGTAGTTGATAATTCCACTATTTAGTTGAAAATTCATGCATTTAGTTGAAAATTCGTCTTTCTGGTTAGAAATATATGATCTGTTTTGGTAGAAATTACATTTTTTTGTTACAAATGCAACTGTTTGGTTAAGAAATTATTCTTTGTTGATTGAGGATTCAACTATTTTGTTGAACATTCTTTTTTTTTGTAGAATTCAACTGTTATTAACTATTCAATTTTTACCGTTGAAATTGGTAAATTCTTAAATTTTGAACAGATTCAGAAAAATCTTTTATAACCAATTACTGTTCAGTTTTTAATACTGAAACAGCACTTTCATTTTTTTAAATAATTAACTAACATGTACAGTTGATCAACTGAAAACATTTTTTATCCAAAATTTTCAATTTCAACTGCTTTTAATTTTTGACTGTTTAGGTCTTCTCCAAAATTAATGAAATAAATAAAAGTTGCAATAAAAATGTATTGTTAATTGCATTGTATCATGTGATACGAAATGTTTGATATTTCAACTGATTGAATAGATATCTTTTCTGAAAATGTGCAAAATTCCCTGTCAAAAAATAAATTCACTTTTACTTTTCTGTTTTCCCGGTTCAGCGGCCATTCTGATTTCTGATTATGATTCTTTAAAAATGAATCGAAACCTTGTAAAAAGAGGGTGAGAATTCTCGGTTTGAGGTGCAGTAGGGGATTTTTCAAATTTAAGGGGGAAAAAGGGGAATTAGGTAAAGAAGGGGACGGACTGTGATCCCTATCCTGTACATTGTATGCAAGGCTATATCTCTACTTCGATGCATATCGGGTAGCATCGACCGAACGTAAACAATTCAAACACACCAAGGAATTTTCAGTCACAATGTGTATATAATAAAAAATAACAATACAAAATATTAAAGCTTGAAAGATGAAGCTGCAAATTAATTTGTTTTAAATAGAGACAAATTTCCCCCCGATTCTACTCACAATAACAACTATCAAAAACAGAGCTACAGAATACACGACACCAAAATAGGGAACACAAATTGAATCTCTGAATGTTGATCCCTACGAATTTGAAGTTCAGACGAGCTGAAATGCAGGAAAACTATAAAAATAAAAATAAACGCAACGTCGACGATCAACAACAAGCCCAAATCCACTGCTGTCATCCGCACATGCTCCGTTCGCCCCGGAGGCGTATTTTTAGGTTACGCTACTGACTATTGCTATCAGCCCCACTCAAATCCAGTCTGTCTTCCCCTTCCCAAATATTCGAAGCTGATCCATCATGGGTACTCACTTGCCGATTATCTCGCACAGTTCATAAACATCGTCAAAGAGAACCTCGTCCTCTGCCATTGTGATTTTTTTTGGAAGAAGTAATCAAGGCTCCTGTGATAAAACTGCTAGACTGACGTCGTCACGTTGATGTGACGACAGTCCGCCTCGCCCCTAGTAGCACTCGCTGACAACACGCACTCTACACATTTGATTTCACGCACTTTACACTGACTGTCGCACTGAGATTGTCACTGACACTGAAGACGGTGAATTGACACTTGGAAAATGCAATAATAAAGAGAGATTGTGGATTGCTGAAGACATGGGATCGTGTTAGTCGAACGCCATCGGCTGCTCCCGGGCTTAGCGCCGGTGAGCAAAGTCATGCACGTACGAAGGGTGGCTGATTGCTGATTATTCGACTGCACTAGTGAAACGGTGATAATTACCACAAGACCGGTTTCAAATCGGCCTCGAGGTATTTGGCAAAGATTGTGTGTGGGTCGTGCGCTGTCCCGCGGTATAGTAAACCGACACGAGCGCAGATCAAAGCGCGATTCAGACCTGTCAAAGGCCAGGGAGCAGAGAAAACGCGGCGAGCGACTGCGCCGAGTCGCAGTCGACCGGTGGGGCGGGCGTGGCGCTGCGATTCTACCTATTCATAAACCTACGATATTTTTTCGTTCTTTTTCATTTTTTTAGGGAAATATTATTTCCAGGGTGACTGTTTCAATAATAGAAAAAAATACCGGATCTTTTCTCGGTTCGCAAACATTTTTCACGGTCATTGAAATTAAAAAATTCGAACTGTTACTGCTAATAACTTTTTCGTGTGAAGTAGTAAAAACTAAACTGAAAATTAAGAAACTCTATGTGGAACACTTTTGAATTTTAAACTTTTACGGGTTCTCTAGTGATCAGGCAATTTGAAATTCCCGGACTTTTCCCTCTCCTATTTGTTCGTTTTCCAGAAAAATAAATTCCCTATTTTTTCAAATCAGTTAACACTAACCCGTGTCCGCGGGCTTTTGAAATTAACATGCGTTTTTAAGAGTTGATAAATTGGAAAAGCTTGACTTGAAAGAAATAACGGTTATTAACTTTTTGTAAGTTAAAGTAAAAAGTTTAGTCACCTCTTAAGGAATCTTCAAGGAATAATTTCCATCTACTAACTTTTAAGGTTGACCCCCGAATCCTCCTGTATTGTACCCGGAAAATGCCCCAAAAAATGGAAAATATAGTAGTGTTATGTAAAAATCATGGTAAAGACGGCATTTAAAAAAAATCAACATTAATTATTTTTTCAATAAGTGACATGTTTCCAAGTACTTTATAACTAATTTTGAATTGTTTAAACAATTATTATTTTTTAAAACCATTTTTCGCCTGTATATTGTGAAAAGTTATTATTTTTTGGGATAAATGATACAGTTGATAAATTTATAAAGTAATTTTTCTTTTTTAACATATTGGGAAATTAATTACACAATTTTCATCCGTTCAAACCATTTTTCGCCTGTCATTCGTAAAACGTTATCATTTTTTTAAAATAAGGACAGGATTATCGAATATTGAGAGTATTCTTTTTTTAACGATATTTGAAAATTATTCAAACAATTTTAATTTATTTGAATTATTTTTTCCCTTGTGAATCTTGAGAAGTTACTACTTTCTTGAATTAATGACAGAATTAACAGACATTGAGAGTAATATTTTTAAAAATGATATTTTGCCATTAATTAAACAATTTTACTTTTATTCAACCATTTTTTCCGCTGTAAAGCTTCCAAAGTGACTACTTTCTGTAATTAATAACGCTGTTAATGAACGCTTAGAGTGATATTCTTGTGAAAAACAGTTTCCGGTAATTTAAACAATTAATAGTCGTCCACTTGTGCCTTTTCATAGGAAAGTTGAAGAGAATTCTAATTTTTCCAAATCTTTTACACTATGTCCCTTATTATCTAGTATTTCCTTATTTCAGAACGTACACTCTGATGTTTTAAACAATTATCTTTTTTTTTACATTTTTTTCAGATAAGATTAAAAAATGCCTAATTTTTCTCCATCTTTCTTCTGAAAAGGAACAAGTGATATTAATTGTTTAACTAATTGCAAAATATCTTTCATAGAAAATACGACACTTATTAGCATTCATTAATTGCGTTATTAATTCCATAAAATAATAACTTTTTACTATTTACAGGGGGAAAAATTATATAAACAAATGAAAATTGTTCAAATAATTGCCAAATATCCTAAAAAATATGTTTTTCTTAACATTCGTGAATTGTGTCATTAATTGCATAAAATAATACCTTTTCACGATTTACATAAAAAGAATTGTTTAAACACATGAAAATTGTTCAAATAATCACCAAATATGTTAAATTTACCCCACAAAATAATAACGTTTACAATATACAGCCAACAAAAAAAAATGTCTGAACTAATAATAATTGTTTAGATAATTAAAAATTGCTTAGAAAATACTTGGAAACTTTGAAACCGATTCTAGCATGAATTTTGACATAAAAACGCTACTTTGCATTTTTTTTGGCACTTTCCGGGCACGATACAGCGGGATTGGTGGAATCAAAATTAAAACTCATTGAGTTAAAATTATTCCTTGAAAATTTCTTAAAAGGTAACTCAACTTTAATTTATAAAAAGTCAATAACAAGTACTCCTTTTTTCAATTTTTTCGAAAACCGACCGTTAATGCTGATTAAATTTATTATTATGTATGTATGTATACCATTAAGCCATTTCCCTTTCGGGGTAGGCGTGACACTACCCGATTCGGGTAGTGTTTCTAGGTGAATAGTTTCTTGTAATAAATAACTACATGTGTGGGCTCACCACACCCACGACATTATTACGATTAAATAATAATTATATTTAATGGAAATTTTAAAAGCCCGGGGCAGGAGTTGATGTTGACCGATTTGAAAAAAAATATATAATTTCTTTTTCGCATCACCTATTGGAGTTAAAAAAGGTGAATAGGTAAATTATAAATATATAAATAAATTATATAATCTTGAACTCTTAACTATGGGACAGCGATCTAGATTATTAGAACTACAGTCTATAGATATTAAGAAATAGATATTATAGGATAATACCCACATTAGAATCCCAGTCCATTAGATAACCTCAAATATATATAATAAATTTTGCAAACGTATTTATAAACCTGTACAAAATTTCGATAGACGAGCTTCAAAGTAGAACTGAAAATAAATTTCAATTTTTTAAACACACAATAAGCAGGAAAGTTGCTATCATAAGTCTACAAAACGAAAGTAAAGGAAGCTAAGTTTCTGTATTTGTATAAGTGGCAGTGTTGTGCCATGAAAAGAAATATAAACTCACCCATTTTCAAAATCTAAATCACGTGTGATTTAGCACCAATAATCATTTTATAATTTAATTATTACTTGTTTCAATGCGAACGGATGCAAATGACACGCGCCACGATGTGACGTACCATCTGAGACTACAGACGCCTGGATATTTTAACATCTGAAGATTATAAGAATTTTACTTCTAAAGATTATATTTGGTAACATCTTCATATATTAGAAAAATATTATACATTATACGCGCTAATATACTTTTCTATACGGTGTATTATTCTTTAATTTTATTATCCAGTTCGTATAATTCATTTTTCTCAGTGTGCAATTGAATCTTTTCATACTATTGCTTCTTACCAACTTTCGAAATATTTTTAAATCTGAATAATTGATGGCTTATTTTTTCGAAGAAAAAAATCTCTACAACTCTACTATTTTCAATTTTGGAAGTTAATTTTTCTTTATAAAAAGTCAACCATTCTTTTAAAATTGGTAAGAAGTGACAGAAAAAAATTAAAGTACAATCACTATTGTTAAAATAATTACATTTTGTAAGTTAAAAAAAAGTAAAATTATAAAATTTTAAGCATTGTCAGGATTTCAAAGGAAAATTGTACTAAAACGTTTCAATTCACATTTCATCAGTTTCAAATAAACTCCTAATTTAAAATTGTTGAATATTAAAATTTTAATATGGATTTTTTCGATTTTCATCGTTTGGAAATATGTAATAGCTATCAAAGTATTGAAGACCTTTAGTTTCTAATTCTGCAACCTTGAACGATTTTAATTTATTATGAAGCAATTTTGAATGTTTCAATCTAAAAAGTTTCAATAGTTATAAAGGTTTTAAATCAGAAAAAATGTGCAGAATCTTAAAGGGTTCAATTTCAACATTTTTCAATTGAATTTCTTCGTTAACATTAAAGGCTTTAAAAGTAAAATTACTGAATTATTAAGCTTTTCAATTTGAAGCTTTCAAATCTTTATTACTTGAATTTTTTAAACTTATTGAATTTGCAAAAATGTGATGAATCTATAGAAGGGTTCAAACAGCCATTGTTGAATTTCAAATATATAGATTTTAAATCATCAAATTCATCATGTTCCGAGCTAAAATATTTGAATTTTTAATGTTATGAATAACAAATTCTTTTAAATATATATATATATACCTTTTAGAAATTGAAATTGCAAGATTGTATATAGTCATAGTCACATTACTTGTAATTGTAACTATACTTACAGTTACTAGACAAAGTAACTCCAAGTTACCTAAAAAGTTACGTTTTTCACTTTCTTAATTTTATAATATAAAAATCAATATAACTAAGATGTCATAAAAACTCAATTAAAAAAAGAGTAGGCATTAGTTGAAATGAATAAAACATACAGAATGTATTTTGCCAAGTGAAAAACAATGTATATTTAGAATAAAATTGAAACTGACATGTCCGTAGACATGTCACTCGGAATATACTGCAGTATCAGATTTTGATTGACTTTTATTTTCATGACCCATTAAAAATTATTCTTCAGATTGAATTTCAAGTTTAAATCACGAATCACGTATTGATATGTAGCAATTCTATTTCCCCGTTTCACAGTTTTATGCAAATCATAACTTTCGACTGATAAAATAGTTGGGAATACTATTTGCAGGACTTAAAATAAAAATGCTTTCGATTAAAGTCAGTAAAATTTATCTCAATTTAAGACTCCATTCTGAAATTCAGGTTACAATTTTAAGCATAAGTCCTAAACTGTTTCCAATTTGGGACAAAATACATTTTGTATGATTCAATTTGAAACCTTTTAAATTCCTATAATAGTTCAAGTAAAAATATTACATTTTCAACCAAAATAAAAAGATGACTTTTCAACAAAATAGTTGAATTTTCAACCAAAAAGATGAATTTCTAACGAAGAAAGAATTTTCAGTCACATTTTTCAACCAAACCGTTGTATTTTTAACCTAAAAAGATGACATTTTCAACAAAAAAGTTACTCTTCAACAAAATAGTTGAATTTCCTAAAACAAAAGAACGAATTTGAAACAATAGATAAATTTTTAACAAAATACATGAATTTTCGAGAGAGGGTTGAATTTTCATACAAAAAATCTCAATTTTCAACAATGTAGTTCTTGAAAGAATGAAAGATGAACGACTGACCAAGCAAGTGTATAAAGGTAAAGTAAATGGCAGAATGCCCAGAGGTAGACCGCCATAGAAATACAAGAGCCTGCATGAAAAAATGCATGGACGTGAATGAAGCTAGAGTAGTATGCCAGGACAGAAATATGTGGCGACAAATAGTTTATAAACAGAGTGACAATAGAGTGAATGATGCCTGAAACAAAGACATTGAGATTGATCAGCAGCCTGGGTCGGAGCAGTGTTGCGGAGTGAAGGTGTCATTTATATAAATAACACGAGAACTCCAGATCAATCTAAAACATCTATACATAACACCTACATACCCATCCACCCTATTATACCCATATACCGATCAACCTCATACCCATATACCTATTTCACTACTTTCCAACCGAGCAAGTCACGCCTACCCCGAAAGGGAAAAGGCTTAATGGTATAATAATAATAATAATAATAATAGTTCAACTTTTAACCAAGTACTAGTTAAATTTTCAGCAAAAATTCCCGCTATTTTTTAAGTATGTAACTAGTTGAAAGGGCCTAGCCCTTTAAGCAGGTCAAAAATGCCCTTGACTGGAATCAGATTTTTAATGAGCCCTTTTCTGGGACTTGGAATTACAACTTTTTTCCCGGATTTTTGAACCCCCATCACCACCCCCATAGACATGGTGGCTAAAAATGTGATTTATGGTTGTTATTTTTTGCGGCACATTTGTGTAATAGAAAAATCTTTAAAAAATTAGTAAAAAACAAATAATTAGAATAAACATAAAAAAAAAATTTTGTAGTGTTTTGGCGGGAAATTCAAATTTTTGAGTACTGTTCCAAATTTTTCATAAATGAAAGGTCATCTCATGTGCTAACTTTCAGAATGTTTTCAGATTTTTAATCAATACGGACGGTATTTTTTTTTTTAAATAAAAACTTTCACATATGACACATACCCTTATTAGGAAGAAGTATTGGTAAGTATTGGATCCAGTATTTTCCCCCCGAAAAAGTATTGGATTTCCAATACTTATTCGCAAAAAAAGTCTTGGATCCGATACTTAATAATACTTCTTTTTCATAAGGGTATCATGGATTAATATTGAAATGCTGAATATTACTTATGATCAAATGCTGTATTTTTAATGTTTCTGAATGTTTTAATTAGTTTGTGAAACGGAAATCTTTCATAAAAGTTTTAGATTAATCATCGTCGCTATCCTCATTAATTACAGCTACCATTTTATGTTGTGTACGAACAGTTTGCTCCATATTTCTGCTGGTCGAACGATTTTCGACAAATGTCGAGCATGGGGTAGATAGTAAATCACAGCAGCAGCATGAGAGCATCAACCGATCGGACGATTAGCATTTGCGCACTCACAACTATGTCGTTAAATTCCTTCGAAACCAATGGAATCAGGCGTGTATTCAACAAAACACTTAGAACGCCAACGATTCATATGACGTAACTGAACTTCTACTTTCAAAATGTTCACGGTTTCTTTAGCGCAGCAAATGTTAATTTTTGAAAAAAATGTTATATGTAATCAAGCACAGTTGAATTCAACCAAAAAAGACGAATTCCAAACAGAATAACTGAATTCTCAACCAAAACAGATTACTTTGCTATCAAAATAGTTGAATATCCCACAGCAAAAAAATCACATTTTTAGCAAAAGAGATCAATTTTGAATAAAAAAAGCCGAATTTTGAACCAATGATGAAAAAAAATGTCCACTGAATTGTTGAATTTTCAAAACAAAAAGACGAATTTTTTTATAAAAAACTTGCATTTTCAAGCCGGAAATATAAATTTCCAACAAAAAAGTTACTTTTCAACCAAATACTTAAACTTTCTACCAAAATAGTTAAATTTTTAACGAAATACATGAATTTTCAATTTAGTATTACATTTTTAATCCAAATAGATGAATTCTCAACAATAATGAGGTATAATAGTTGATATTATTTCAACCAAAAAAATTTTTTATTTGAAATCAATCACAGTTCAATTCAACCAGAAAAGACAACTTTCCAACAAAACAGCAAAATCCTCAACCAAAAGAGATTAATTTTCTACCCATAACTGACCCATAAACCATAAACCTCTCTTAATAGGAGATATTCAAAAAACACGAAGTAACTTCAAAATAACTCAAATTAAAGTTCCAAGTCACTCAGAAAATCATCACTAAATTATGTTACAAGTTACTTTTTAAAAAAATAAATAAGCTATCCTAATAGTTACGAATGACGTCACTTTCAAACAACTTAATTCCAATTTGACAAATCACGACCCAACTCTGCTTCAAACTAAAAATATAAATTGTTGATTCTTTCAATTCGAACCATATCCCGAACAAGAGAGGTTACAATTTAAAAAAAAAGCAATAGCGAAAAAACGACCCACTATCGATACTTAAAAAATTAAAATGATCAAATTTAAGAAAACAGGAAAAATTTTGCTCCTAAAACGTGATAACGTGCATTTAAATTTATTTTTAATATATGTATGTATATAGTTTATTTTGTGACTCAAGAGGTTTTATTGTAAAACAAAAATACATGAAACAAAATTTTTTCGAAAATTTTGAGACTAAATTCAAAAATGCAGATTTTTTATAAATTCGATTATCGTAAGTGATCTGTATTTAACGCAATATTATTTCCATAAGTAAGGCTAATAAGTGAATACCAATTCATAAAAATATTGTTAAATAATTAACAATCAAACATAAGGTTGTAACATTTCAAATATACATATTATAATCCTGTAACTGGTTGTGACATTCATATAAACGAAAATTAAACATCTCTAGTTTAAACGTGAAGACCATTAAATTCACAGACAGCATTAAGTAAGTGTCTAGTCTAGAGTATATTCTGGATGATTTACATGTACTTTTATATTTATTCCAAACAGTTTTAAAATAAAAGTGGACGGATTCCATTGCTTGCTCACTGTAGAAGTCTAATGCCTTCTGATTCGACGAGCAAAAATCTTCGACGCGATAAAACACTGCATGAATTTTAGGTGTTACCGAAATACCCAAATCCAAGTAACTTTTTTAAAAGTTATCAATGTATTTTTTTAAGTCTGGATCGAAAAGTTTACCGAAACAAGCTTTAACAATTGATCGGAAATCATTGAGAAATTTGACAAAATTCAAACAGCGGGTAGGACATTTCGAGCGCAAAATATCCAGTTTATCCAATAACCTTTTGCCGGAATTACCATTGAATCCTGTGCCACCATTGGTTACCTCGCGTTCAACGTGACAAGATTTTGCTCATGCTAAGGTTTCTTCCTCAAATTCCGCAAGCATGTGCTTGAACCCAGTGTTAACCACACTCAGCATCTAAAATAAGCGTATCACAGTTGCCTTTGAAAACTGGTGCATGTGCGCAGTTCATGTAATTCTTAGCCGATTTTTTGTCACCTCCTGTATCACGCCAATTGAAGTAATTCTTTAATATGTTGCCAATGGTTCGGAAATCAGCACGTTCGCTTCAAATCAGTTTCAATGGTACCTTCAAACTTGTTTATATTAATTGCAGATCATAACTGAGACACATTTTCGTAGTTTTCTTGAGAAGACTGTGCTAGACCAAGAATGAAAAGCCTCTTCACCCCAGAATCTCGAAATCGCTTACCAGCGACACTTTTTTTGTATTTCTGGCGAACACAGTGAAAATCCAAGTCATCTTCAGTTGATTGTACTGACAAGCAAAGCCTTAGGAAATCTCCACCACCATCGATTCCCAAGTGCACTTGAAAAACTTGACGCTTTTCTTTGACGTACTCAATTAAGCCGTCTAAATTATTGCAATAAACAACATTTTGTTTAGCATCCGAGGCATTGTTGGTCTTAACAATTTTGAAGTCGAACAACTTCACTTCAAAAAAATTGTCCAAGCAGTGAATACCAGCAGAAAGTTCTTTTCTTAAATTATGTGAAATTGCTTTTCTATTAGCACTTGCCACAGGAATCATTGATGCGATTACAATAGTTGTATTTTCAGTCAGGTTGAAGCTTGTCTGCATTTTCTGCATGTCAGTGATAGAAATGATTGATTTTTTATCCACTTTTTCATTTTGGTTGCTGAGGGAGATTCGCAGAGGCTTGCCAGTTCGCTGTGAAAGAGCCATGCAACTTTTCATACTTTTATCGGCTTTTTCTTCCAAAACAGAGGAAATAATATGATCTCTCTCTTTTGGAATTGATTGTTGCACCATCGACTTCAGGTTTTCAAAGCGAGTGGAAGTAGTGCACTTGTGAAATTTCCCTTGTGTGATTAATGTGAAGCAGCGACTGCACAGTTTTCCAGGCTTCGACTTTTTGCAACGTCCATTATCGAGTACACGGTTATCTGCAAGGAATATTTTTATTTTTTTCCGCTCTACTCTATCATTTATTCTTAAGACATTAAAAATATTTCCTTACATACCGTTCATTGGTCTCAAAATGTTAGCACTAGTATTCTTTCGAAGAGTGGGCATGATCCCTCCTGTACAATTTTTGAATAATGGCTCTCGTATAATGTGAAAAATTTTACATTCACATTGTAGCAGACTTGTCGATCTGGTACCCAATTTTATCCCATAAAACTGTAATAAATCCGGAAGATCTGTGGTCTTCAGAGAACCAGCTTTCTTTGACGGGCATAAATTTCTTAAACATACACCACAAACAGCATTTGGCAATCGTTCATCAGAAGCACTATATTCGAAGATAGTTTTTATCATATCTTCAACTTTTCCTTTGGGAAATATCTTCGCAAATTTATTATTGTTGCATAGACTTTTCTTTTTTAAACAAAATAAGCAGACCTTCTCACGATGTTCATCATGCGTTCCTTTTATTTTTTGCTAGATTTATATTCATTTCGAAATTCAACCTCACTTTTAATGACAGATTTTAATTAGAACAACAATAACAATTGAACATCGCATAAAAACTAAATATATTCTTTATCAACTGAAGACAATTAAGAGATGTCATCAGAGCAGTTTTTAATTAAATTGTAGCAGTTCAGTGACTGATAAACACGAAATCATAAGAAAATCGTTAAAAATGTTCCTTAAAATAGATCAAAATCACCTTGAAAATAATTTCTTAAGAATAAGTATCCTTTATAGATCCCCTCGAATTTTAAAATATACAATTTATATTATTCTTAAAACTTGAATGCAAATTATCACATTTAAAAAAAAAAAATTGCATTACAAAAAAATAAAAAAATAAACTTTCTTCAAAATGCGCCCCCGCGTCTTAAAATGTTCGTAGGATGTCAGGCAATTATAACTAATAGGAAAATCTCATATGCAAATACCTTTCAAGTAAAGTTGGTTCAGGCGCACCGTGCGCGGCTACCGCAAAAAGAAACGAAATACGAGAAAAAGCGGGTTTAAAGTTTTGGAGAGTTTAGATTGCCATCACTTAATGAAATTTAAATTGACCCTTATTTTCCGAAATGTTCAAGATTTTATAATGGGACTTGGCTCGAAAAAACTGGCAAAGGATTATTGAATAAAATGCAAAAATATCTAAAATTTTACCTATGTGCCTCCTTAACTTCTTTTAATTGAACCGATGATAAAATGAGCCAGCATGAAGTCATTTTTTCATTATTTAAAAAGGATATTGCAAAAATAGTGCAACCTTTATTCTTTTCTGTAAAATTGTATGAAATCTAATATAAAAAACATTTTTCAATGTCCTGGGGAGCATTTTAAAGATAAATGTCTATAAAATCGAACCAACTTATTACCATCATTGTGAAAATAGTTTTTCTGCTAGAAGAAATATTTTTGTAAAATATTACATTAGATTTTAGTTAAATTTTGAGAAAAAATTCAAATCTGCACTATTTTTAATAAATCTTCCTAAATAATTGACAAAATGCCTTCATCCTGGTTTCTTTTATAGATAATTCTGATAGCTTTCAATCATTTTAAGAAAAAAACAATGTTAACTCCTATACAATTAACATTAAAAGAACTTGAGCAATCATCGAATAACTTTGATGGTATCATTATACGATACATGCAGCAATCAGATCTTATTCTCTCTCTTTCTCGACTAAACAATGAAAATAATATAAAAAGGATGATTTTGTGGAAGAAGAAAAAAATTCGCAATCCTGAAAAAAATATCCGAGTTTTTTCTGCTTACATAAATTCCCGGGGTTTCCCGAGTTTCTGGTCCGCTAGACACCCTGTTTTAAAATTGAAGCATAACAAAATTTTCATTCAGAAGTTTTAAATTTGAAGGCTCAATAATTTACACGTATGCAATGGAAGCTTTTAACCCTCTGTCATTAAACAATTTCAAATTTAGGTAAACGTCCCAGGAATCCTGACCTTTATCTCAGTAATCGTGACGCCAAATTTCTTGCTTTTTAATTAATTTGTATGAATTTAAATTCCATTTGATACTATAAAAATAGAGGTTATCATTAAATGTTACTTTAAATGTATTATTCAACAGTTTATTCAAATTATAATAAAGGTTCAGGATTATTAGGATCGTCAAAATGACAGGGTCATCAGCAGGTGATACTTACGTCATATGATTTCTACCACACTGACATGTTTTACAACTTACGTTTACACGAATTGAGATATCGAGTTTCCCATTTGGGGAATTGAATAAAAGGTACTAAGAAACGTTTTTATACTGCTAAAATTTCTAAATTACAATAAAAACTGTCAAGAAATTCTTAAAAAAAGAATTGCTGCAATTCTGAAAAAGCAGGTATATAAAAACGTTCTCTAGTTTCTTATATTTAATTTTCGTAATGAAAAACTCGATATTTCAATTTCAATTCGTGTGCACGTAAGTTGTTTTGAAAAAAATTTCGGTATAGTAGAAATCCTATGACGTAAGTATCACTTCAATTTTAAATGTTTATGAATTGAACGGTTCAAAGATTTCTGGTTAAAACACAGAAATCCACGCTATCAGTTTCAATTATGTAAATGAAAGAACGAATCAAACGGTTTTCACAATTATATCATTTTTTTAAATTTCCAGTTAAAAACGTAAAAAATTGAATGATTAAATTTGTTTTGACAAACACTTTTTAGATTAGAAGTTGAATAATATTGATTTGGGGTAGTTCAAAATTAATAATTTTTTAATCATTATTCATACATAAAAATTCAACACGATGTCTTATAAATTGAAAATTTTTCAAATCGAGCAACTAAAATTCTAACGTTCAATATCAAAGTTTAAATTTAGCAGTGCAATTTATAGGACGCAAAGCCTTTCACTTCAAACAATTCATTTTAAATAGTTTATCATTAAATGTTTAATTCATCATTTATTGCTCATTTTAAATAAACAGTCAAATATTGCTAAATTCAAAAAAAAGTTCTTTTTTATAGTATATAAAATATATATATATATATATATATATATATATATAATATATATAATAATAATAAAATAGCTCTATGAGAGATCAGAAATATGATTTTTTCAAATTTTTCTAAAAATTTTCAAGAGGGTGAACTACCCCAAAATTATTTTTGATTACACAAAAAATTGCCAAACAGAAGTAAATTCAGGCCAAAAAAAATGGAAAAATATGTGTTGCTCGCGATAATTAAATAAAGTTTACGTGTTTTTGCATTTTCACGAAAAATCATTTTCTAGGAGTAACTACCCTTAAGTATATTTTATTATGTTTCTCTCAAATAAAGCCGATTTTCAAAACAAAACCGATTACGAAAATGTCCTTATAGTAAATCATGAAACATGTGATTTTCTCAAATTTTTCGAAAAATTTTTGGATAATGGAGTGGGTGAACCCTCCTATTTCGTTGAAACCACGTATACTTACGTATTTTAATGCGCTGATTACAAAAATCATAGTGAAAATTGGCGACAAGGACGTCTTCATTGTAAAAACCATAAAAAATCCCATAAAAATTATTTTTTTTTCTTTATCTCAGTAAATACGAAAAATGTTGAAAAATGTTCCAAACAAAAGTTCTAGCTATAGTATAAAAATACAACTTTTTTGTATTGTACACTTTGTACACTTTGTATTTTTGCATCTGCGCGAAAAATGATTGTTTCAGGGAGTAACTATTAAGTACATTTTATTATGTTTCTCCAAAATAAAGTTGCATTTTCGGAAAAAACCAGTGAGAAAAAGGTTTTTATAGTGAGATATAAAAGATGTGATTTTCTCAAATTTTTCGAATAAGTTTTAGGGGGTTGATCTACTTCACAATTATTTTTGATTACACAAAATCACTATAAGTGCAGTTCACTGTTGGCATATTTCCATAAAATTAGGAAACTTCCATTACACAATTTTACATTATCGGAAGTAGGGCTTACATTGGGAAGCATTTTATTTCAAATGTAATATGACTGTATGTAAATTTTAAATGCATTTTATTACAGAATATTTTTAACTGTTATAGAAAAAGGGAACGTGATTATAACAAATTGATTTATAAGACCATCAAGCATTACCATACTTCACTATTCATTGTGTGTTGTACAATAATGATGATCTTCGAAAAAATGTTCGAAAAATTGTAGGATTTTTGCACGACGAACATCTAATAACGACTACATTTTCAGATCCTTGAACTCGACACAATTTGTTTGAAAATGTCTTGAAGGAAAAATCTGCTGGATTCTACTGGATAAATGATTTATGTACTAAAGACAAAAACACATCAACTTTATTTAATTATCGCAAGCAACATATATTTCTTCGAAATTTTTAAGCTTGAATTTATTCCTGTATGACAGTTTTTGTGTAATCAAAAATAATTTTGTGGTAGTTCACCCCCCCCCTAAAAATGTCTCGAAAAATTTGCGAAAATCACATTTTTCATCTCTCGTTGCGAGAACATTTTCCCAGATGGTTTCATTTTCGAAGATACCGCTGCTATATGAGAAAAAATCAACTGCATATTTAAAATCCCAATTTTCGGGGGGCCGTTTTCAACGCCAAACCCCTAGTTTGGGCAGATAAGAGAACACACATGTCTCTTAGTTTTTCGAGTACTACCACATATGTCAGAATGAAGAAAATCGATGGCGGACACCTACCTAGGTTTCTTCGTAAGTTAGTACTAATATGGTGCATTTATCCCAAAAAAGTTTATAGTATTCCCACGTCTCAGAGAAGAGAAAATTGGATTTATTTTTATGAAAAATGAATATTTGATTTTTTTGCAGTAATCAGGCGAGATGCGAAAAAAGTCAAAAGATTAAAGTTGTTCCACTTGAAAAATTATAAAAAATGTTTTTTTTCTCAATTTGGCTACAAAAATAACAAAGTCAGTTATAATTGGATTTTTCATTAAAAATATATTGTAAACCGAATTTTCTCAACTTTCAGATTTAAATATTAAATTTTTGTTACAAAATATTATAAATTATAAATATAAATATGTATATTATATATATATATATATATTTAATATATATAAATATATAATATATATCAGCCCCATTAATCTATTTTTTGTTAGGAACAAATAATAAATATTAATATCAATTTAAACAAAAAGGCTCTCAGTAACTACTTCAAGGAAAATTTACATTTAATATGCTCGATATATAAAACTCGAAGAATATTTCAAATATCTGTTTTATGTCAGAAAAATACATGAGCAAAAAGAAAGAGTTTGTTTAAAATATAGTTGTCTCTAATGTTTATTTATTATTTGTTCATGACCAAAAAGCCAAAGTAAAGTTAAAATTTAAAAAAACCTCAACTTGCTAGTAATAATCTAGGAGAAGGTAGTTATAAACAACAATAAGTTGCCTAAACAATTACGTTTATTAACTTCCAATAATTAAAAAATGTAAATTAATAATTTGAATTAATTGAATTCAAATTCGAAAATTTTCGATTTTATAAAAAGTAGACCATTTCAGAAAAAACTCGCAAATATCTAGCATTAATATAGGGGAAAATGCAATAATAATCTGTTTAAGCAATTAGGTTTACTGAATTTCATTAATCATTACCTCCCTCTAAGCGGAACGTAAATGAAAAGTTGATAATTTTAGAAAAAACTGCAACTATCTAGCATTATTCTAAGAGCATATTATTATAAATAATAAGGAAGTGTAAGGAAGTGAATAATAAGAAACGAAATTCGGGATGACTAGTCCAATATTTTTCATAAGTTTGGCTAGTCGTCCTGAAAATTTGGGGTGACTAGTCCATCCCCTTTTTCAACTCCCCCAATTTTTCGGGGCGACTCGAGACAGCCAAATAATAATACATTTTTTTAACAATTCTTTATATTAAATTTAATTGATTAATGCCTTGCTCTAACTAAAATGTGTAAAATAAGTTGAAAATTCCCAAAAAACTAAGACTTTGTAACTCTATTCTAAGAGAAAATTGCTAAAAACAGTAAAAAATTGTTTAAAAAAATTATTTAAACATCTAATTACCAGTAGAAAGTAATATTTTATATAATAGAAACAATTTCTATTTAAAAACGGCAAAAAAATCATATTTAGAGAACGAAATAGCAAGAAGCTTACCATTTTAAAATAAACCTCAAGAATTAGAGGCAGTCTAAGCAGAAACTCTTAGTTTTTGAAAATGTCTCTTGAAACAAAACTCGAAAACACGCGGCACTCCCAATGAAAACGCATATTTTGACAATTTATTTCCGCTATAGTAAACTCACTTCCGAAATCAACCCCAATATTTGTAAAATATTTTTTCTCCGGTCTCGTTAACAAAACTTCGAATGAAGGATTCCCGCCAAAATATCGATTATGTTAAACATTGATTGTCGACAAATGACTCGCAAAATTGAGGTTATGGTAGATGAGGATTATTGACTAATTATTTTTAGCACCGCAGCCGAAAACATAATCTTACCTCCTTTGACCAGTATATCCTGGAATTAATCCGAAAACCGATCTTATGAGGCAAATTTTGGCGAAATAAAAACAAAATTCACAATCGAGAATAACGGAAAAATTCGCGAAAACGAGACGTGTTTATCTTCGCGACGAATATAGTCAACTTTCGTACAAAAATCGAGAAATTTTGCATTGAAATGACCATCAGGATACCGAATTTATTAAAATTCAACTAATCTCCCCGAAAACCCGACTTTTCAGAGTATTTAAACCGAAAAACGAACCGCCTCGGAACTAATTTCGACTCACCGACCGACCGCCAGAGCGAAACTGACGCAAGTCAAGCGAACTCATCAACAGATACTTTAAAATTTTGATAGTGTTAATATTTTGCAAAAATCACAGAGCCATGGATTAATTTTCATTTTTTATTCGTACTCAGAGAGTTTACATGCTAGTCTGATAATTATTTTTCAATATTTGGACGAAAATTTCTAAACAGAGTTGTAATCTTGACTAACATCGTCGGTCGATACTTCGTTCATGCGGATGGCTCCTCAAACTCGGCGGAAAGATTCAAACATGTACAAACCCAAGATTTTGAAAAATAGTATCAATTTTTCTGTTATTCCGATATTTGAGGAATGTACTGTTAATTGATATTAATAATATTGAAAAAATTGTATTAACTTTATCCTATTCATTCTATCATGTCAATGTGACAGTTTATTAGTATACGTCAGTTTGATATATTTTAAAATTGTTTTCCCACTTGAAGCAACGTGAAGTTGTTTCACATCTATTAGGCGGCATTTTCACTTCATAGTCAGATAACTTCACTTCGTTAACTGCTGAGGGGGAAACAATGGTTCAAATGCATGGGATTTGATCCATTTTTGTCATATTTTGTTAATATCTTCGTAAAAACTAATTTTTTCGATATAAATTTATTTGAAAAATAGTTTCCATTTTTATATACTATTCAATGAAATAATAAAATGAGAATAATTATTATTTATTACGAAGATATAACATAAAGAAAGTTTTGTTCCATGCATTTGGTCCATTGTTTTCCCCTCAGCACTCAATGAAGTGATGTTAGCTGGTGGTTGAAGTGAAAATACCTAATGGAGATACTTTATCGTTGAAAAAGAAAATATTCAAAATAGAAAATTCCCGAAATTACAAAATTGCCAAAGTGTAAAAATTTCGACTTGGAAAATTCTTGAATAATATAATTCCCGAACAATTAATAATATGAGCAAATTCTCGAATGATAAAATTTTCGAAAGAATATTGCCCAATTATAAAATTCTGATAATGCGAAATTCCTGAAACTAGAAAATTATCGAATTTAAACAAACCTAAAAATTGTTTTTTATAGATCATATTTATTCATTAAAAATACAATAATGAAATATTTTGATAAAACAAATTTTGTTAGATGTTCAATATATTTGTTTTGAATTATGAGTTGAATTTGAAATAACAATAATTAAAAATCAATATTTCTCAATGCGAAAAAACAATACGAGAACAATGTTTTTATTGCATTATCGATAATTTTAGAAAACTGTGATACACATTAAAAAAATGCATTCAGAATTTTTTTAAATTATTATTTTTTTTAATTCAAACGATAATTTAAAAAAAGTACATTCAACATTTAAAAAAAATTTCTTTTGGCAAAATATTTCATTCTTAATTTTTATTAAATAAATAATATCGATTGAAGAAACAATATTTTCAATTGTTTAAATTCGGAAATTTTCTAGTGTCGGTGATTTCACATTGTCGGATATTTTCTAATCCGGCAATTTTCTGTCGAAAATTTTATCATTCGGAAATTTTCAAATTTGTTAATATTTGTTTCTGAATCCTAAATTAAGACTGCTTTAGTTTTTAAACCACGTTTCGAATTATTTAATTCTCAACATTTCAAGTTAGTATTAATTAATTTTAATAGTTTTCAGTCATAAGCCATATCATTTTCAAAGTTTTCAGAATAATTAAACTTTATAAATTCACAATATTCAAAATTCCTTAATTTTGAACGGTGAAAATGGCACTGATTTTTATTGTCAGAATATATCCTATATTTTAATTTTTGATAAAAAAAAAAAAATTGATTAGCATTTCGATCTCGAAAGTTCATTGCCTCACTACCCGATTCGGGTAGTGTTTCTAGGTGGATAAATACTACCAGTGTGGGTCCACCACACCCACGACGGGTCAACAACACGCAGTATTCCCCGAACGGTCACCCATCCAAGTACTAACCGCGCCCAACACTGCTTAACTTCAGTGATCTAACGGGAACTGGTGTTTTCAGCGTGGTATCGCCGTTGACGCCGTTTAATTTTTAATATATTTTTTAAATATAAATTGTCTGGCTTTTTAAATCCTTCGAAGTGGCAGAATATCAAATTGAAAGATTTGATAGTTGCATAATTTTTAGTTTAATCTTCAAAGTTTAAAGCCACGTAATACTAGAAATACAAAAATTAAATTTTAAAAACTTTTCAAAATTAAATATTTTTCTAGATCCGAAAAAGGACAATACAAACGCCCTTTGATGCCCTTTCATTCCTTTTCCGAATTTTAAACTTGATATCCAGATTCGACATTCAATATAATTCTGAACTAAATGCCTGCAGATTAAATTCAAAACAATAAAAAATTAAGAAAATAATTTCTCAAATTCTAGCCTTAAAAATGGGAAGATTTTAGAAATTAACAAAAAATCTAATTGAAGAAGATTAAAAAAATGAATAATTTAAAATTGTAAAATATTTGATTTGCAAAATTTCAAGAATGAATAATAATTCTAAATAAAGTGTTAAAAATTGAGCTATTTGAAACGGATACCCAAATACTAAAATAATTTCTTCAGTTTCGAATGATAATGTACAATTTAGAAGTCTAAATTTTCATGTTGAATGATACATTTTCAATTTTTACTATACCTAAGTTTTAATTTTGCAATCAAAATTAAAATGGTCGTATTTTGAAAAGTGTAATTACCAATTAAAAATTTTTTAATTTTCAAGCGACTTAAATTCACTTAAAATAATGAAAATTTGAAATGGTTTGAGTATAAAAAAGTTTTAAAATCATGATTCTTGGTGAGTAAAAATTGTTCAAGTTTGAATCGAAATTCGGATTCGTTAAATTCGTAACGCCCCATATAGCAGACATTTTATAATTTTAAATGTTAAAAATTAAAATTAATTTATATTTTTAACGTTTTTTCAGATTAATTGAATTTTAAAAGTTTATCATTGAACAATTTTTCATTTTAAACGTTGCAAATGACAAAGAATTTATTTTTTTATCTTGGAAGAATTGTCCAATTAATTTTAATGTTAAATTATAAATTCTCCATATAATAACAATTTATAATTCTAGTATTACAAAAGCTTGGACTCTGAAACATTCAATTTAGTTTTCAATTTCAAACTATCAAATTTTAATCACTTCAAATTCATTTTAAATGCTTTTAATGCGAAATAATACAATTACAATTCCTTTGAATTTTATGTCATGCAATTTGAAAGATTCTAATCTGAAAATATTCAATTTTCAGCGTTCTGAAATTGTCCTATTTTCGAAGTTTTATTCTGTAATCATTTAATCACGAGATTCATTAAAAAATTTTAAATTTTCAACGCTTTGAATTAAAAATCATACAATTTCAAATACCTTCTGATAAAATTGTCCAATTTTCGAAATTTTAGTGTGAAATTTTTCAATTTTGAAAGCTTCAAGTTAAACATTTTCAGTCACAGATTATTCAATTTCAAATGTTTTTATTTAGAAATGATACACGTTCAATTCCTTTTCATTCCATTTGAAATCCTTTTTTCAAAATGTTACCAACTTTAAAATTGTTTAATTTGGAACTTTTTCAACTCAAAATCGTTTAATATATTTTGTTTTAAATTTCGAATGATTTTAGTTCAGAATTATTAATTATTATTTTTATTAATTATTCTTTTAAAAAAATAAACTTTATATTTAAAAATTGGTTTATAATTGGTTTTTTAAATTGTTTATATCTTTATTGAGAAACATCGCAACAGAACTTATTTATCATTGCTGTTATACGTCACAAGAATTCCTACATTTCCGACCAAAGTATTTCGTGATCACCTGATGGTAAGTTACCTTCCTTTATTTAAAAAAATAGGATTAATTTAAGTTTTTTGTTTCAAATAATCATAAAATGCATATTTTTATTTCTGACGCTTATTTTTTATTTGAATTTTTTTTATCCACTTGGATAGGATTTGCAGAAAATTTGAGTACTTATTTCAAAACTGGTAAACCGTCCAGCCATTTGTGGAGATGATCTTGTCGCCCAAAGACAGTTAGTACTAGAGCGATGCATGTTGTTCCATAATATTGTGAGAGGGTATGTGTGGCTACTGCGACATATTGTAATTCTTTTTTAAGGTATTTTAAATGTTTTTGATTGCAGGCTTTCAGTACAATAATTTTTTCTCTGAAAAATTGTATCGATGTAAATAATTTTTAAAATTTAGTGTTAATAAAAATAGAAAATAAAATATAAACCTACCCAGTTTCTTTCCATTTTTCCAAAAATTCGCGTTTTAGTTCATCATCATCCACTGTATTGTGAATGTTTGTGAAACTCAGAGCTATCTAGAGAAAGAAAACTTTTGTTGACAATATTTGAATGCTTTTATAAAATATGTTTTTTTTCATAAATATATTAAATTTTTTTATTTTATTTTTTACTTTTTACAAAATTGTAAATATAAAATATTTTACCGCTGCAGCATAAGATCCTTGATCCATACAAACGCTAGAATTTACAATCGAATAAAATGTGTATTGCATCGGATTGTAATGATAGTCAGTATTTTTTTCATTTTGCTGGTCTTTAAGGGTGGACAGAACAATTTTTTTCCAATCATATCCAGACATATTTATTGTTTACTAAATTCGTTTTCATTTTAAACTTCACTCAAACAAAATATTCGTGTACATGTCAAAATTGTATCTGTATTTCAAAAAAGAATTAGAGAAAATTACACTTTTCTAAAATTTACAAATATAAAATTTCACTTAATTTATAGGTTACCTCTTAATCTCTTCTTCACAATTCATAAGTGAGATTTGGAACATTTTTTTCTGCACGCAGTAAAACAGCTGCATCTTATTATAATTAATCAATTATTTCGTTTAAATTTAAAAAAATAATCCAAAACAGTGGTACTGCTGTAATAATATTATTTTCGATATACAGTTGCCTTTCAATTTAGAGAAAATATAATAATCTTGAGTGACACATGATGTAAGTCTGGCAACTCTTTCTATTATGCCAACATGACAATTTATCAGTACATAACGTCAGTTTGACTTCTCATAAAATTATCTTTAACATGAAGTTGTTTCTCTTGATTTTCAATTTATTCATTTTAGAATTTAGATTAAGATGACTGAATTTCAAAAATCATGATGCACGATTTGAAAATTAATAATGGTTAAAGACTTAGTTTTGAGATCCCAATTTAAGAATTTTTCAATTTTTAAGCGAAGCTTAGAATTGTTTAATTTTCAGTGCTTCAGGTTTGAATTGAATAATTCTGAAAGGTCACAATTAGAAGGCATCTAATTTCCCACGCTTTTCAGAATAATTTAACTATAAAGGTTCATAATATTTAAAATTCTTCAGTTTTCAATGGTAAAAATGACAGTGATTGTTTCGGACAGAAATCACAGTTTTTAGTGAAACCCCCTATCCTATTATTTTGAATGTCACTGGAAACTAAATGATAAGATATTAATTATTAATATTTATCATCTTTGAAATTTCTATAATTTTAGTTTATAAATAAAGCTTTGAATGAGCGATTGCAAAACAGTTTAATTTTTGAGGCCTTAAAATAACGTTTTTTGGCTTCAAAAGCTCAAATTAGATAATCGTTGGTTCAATACAACTATCGAATTTGTAAAAATTGCAAAAAGTCATATTGACAGCCTTGGTAGTCAGTTTTTAATTACATATTTAATTATTTTAGATTCATAGATTCTAAAGTGTTTTGTTTCAATTAAAACGTGAAAAATTGTCTGATATTTTAACTCTTAAAAATTATAAAATATGGATTTGAAAGATTAAACAGTTGCACAATTCTCAGATTGATGGATTTTTATTTGAACAATTTAAAATTGAATGCCCCTAAAATAATTTACAAACAATGAAAAATCAAGATTATAATTTCTAAACTTCAATCCTCAAAACTGTAGAGATTTCAGAATCAGGCAATACAAAATCAATGATTTTTTATTGGAGAATGTTTCAAAATATCGAACATTTCAAACTCAGCTTTCAAAAAAACTATTTTAAATTGAAATGCTGAAAACTGTGCAATTTCAAACATTGGAACCATTTATAGCCATATTTTTTGTATTAATTTTTAAACATTTTTATTCAAATATCTTAAATTTTTTCGATTTTTAGTTAAAGATGTAAAAAAATCATTTGAAATTTTAATATACATACGGGCATTAAGAAGGAAAATAATTTTCAATACATAATTATAATCTCTCTTAAATTTTCCTAGAAATGCATATAAAATTTGTTCATTCTCTTGAAACCTTAAAAAATGCTGAAAACCCTTATTTTCCGAAGTTTCAGAAATCTACATTAAACAACAAATTTGAATTATTTACAGGTTTTTAATTATTTTTGAATCTTTTCAATATTTCTACATATAAATTGCAACATTTTGATTTAAAATCTGCTATATACTGCTATATTTAGGGGCCGTGCGACCCCTAAAAACTTGCTGCCCTAAGGTCTTAGCCATGACCTTTTCGGTCCCTGGTATGAATAAGGCACGGGGTAAATAACATATTTTTAGTGTATAAACTTTATAGGTTCATTTACATATTGAAAATATAGTTTGTAATTTTAATTGAGTTTATAAAGAAAATATTTTTCGTAGTGAAGGCAAGGTCATAAATTTATAAGCATTTTTAAAAATTGACTTTATATATAAAGGATGGCGATCATAAGGAGGTGAGGGGCAAAATGGCGATTTTACAGGAGAGGAAAAAAACATTCTGTAAAATCGAATTCGCAATTAAAATGAAAAACAAAAATATGCTCACGAGCTGACGCATTCCTAAATCGATAGCAAACAAGTTTGATAACAAATAACTTACCGGTTATGAGGTAATATAGCACAAAGTTAACAAAATCGGGTTGACATTTTTTTTTCACACGGTCCGAGGAGTCTTTGGACAGTGATAAAGAATTAAATAATCAGTTAAAAAAAACTAAAAATATGTTCCGGAGATGTTGAGTTGTTGAATACAGGGAAAAAAGTTTGATGAAAAAAAGGTAATTCAGTTTTGAGAAAATTAAGTTGCAGTTTTGAGGTTAGACCTCTTTTTGTGCAACTAATTTTTTATTTCCAAAATAAAAAATGCGATTTCGAACAAATTCTTTCAAAAATATGTGTATTGGATTTTATAAGAATTTTCTATGCAAAAAAAAGTTTTCGGAAAAATGTCTGCCACCTTTCATATGGTAAAGGTAATATGCAATATTTTGTAAAAGATTGTAGTTGAAGGAATGTATCTTAACTAAGTTTGATTACTTGGTTTATTTGTTGAATTTCAGCTTCAGCTGAACAAGTTATATTTTTGTATTTCAAAATGCTGGACGCCCTTGTTTCATTTATTATTAGTAGAGAGCGGATTAGAGTTATACTGTGCGAAGAACCCCGGCTAGACCTTCTTTGTTCTTGATAATTTCGAACTGAAAGCGTTCGAAAATTAAAAAAAATATATGAAATGATTTCGAATTTAAAACGTTCCAATTCTGAATATTTTAGACAGGTAAAATTTTGAAAAGGGACAATATTTCGAATGGAATGAAAAAGAATTGAACTTGTGTTATTTCTGAATAAAAGCGTTTTAAATACAAGCTTTCAAAATTCAAAACATTCAAACTGAAATTATTAAATTTAGACAATTTCATTAGGAAGCATCTGAAATTATTGAAATCTAAATTGAATATTTCAAAGTAACATCTACTAAAATTATAGAAATTTAAATTTTTATTAAATTGCAAATATTGTGATTTTACGTACAAATTGATCAGACAAACTTTTTGAAAATCAAAAAATAAATTCACTTTTATTTTCACCATTCAAAATGACAATTATATTTTGCAAAATGAGCAGACTTTAGAACCAGGTATTGAATTGTGAAGTTTTTTTTTCATTTGGAAAATGTTCCAAAAAGTTCGACATTTCAAACTCAGTTTCATGGTCAACGCTAAAATTTCAATTTTCCAAGTTTAAATTTTGCGATTAAAATTGAAATGGTTGATTTCTGAAAAATAGAATTGACGATGCAAGATTGTTTAATTTCTAAACGATGAAATTCACCTGATATAATAGAAATTTTCAAATGTTTAATCACAACAAAATTTTAATATTACAACACTTCGCAAGTAAATTTTTTTGTCTTCAATTAAGTTCGGATTTGTTCAAGTTTCTGGACTTTTTCATTTTTTAATATTTCTCATTTGAAATTACTTTTCATTTTGAACGTTTTTTAAAGTAATTCAATTTTAAATGTTTAGAATTGAAAATTTTTCCATTTTGAACGGTGAAAATATAGGTGAATTTATTTTTTGATTTTAGAAAAATGTTTGAATCAATTTTTATGTTAAATCATAATTTTGTTTAATTTGATAAAAATTTAGATTCCTATAATTTCAGAAGCTTTGAAATATTCTATTTAGTTTTCAATTCCAAATTGTCAACTTTTAATCATTTCAAATTTAAATTTAATAAACTTCAAAAGTTTTCACTTTTAAATTATTCAATTTTGAATGCTTTTAATTAGAAATAATGCAATTTTCATTCCTCTGAATTTTAGATGATCCATTTTCGAAAATGTAATACGAAAATATTTCTTTTGTAATGTTTTGAAATTGGTCTCGTTCAAAATTTTAATTTAAAAATATTCAATTTCGAGATTGTTTTATTCAAAATCAAATTGATCAATTCTGAACGCTTTGAAGCAGAAATTAGACAATTTAAACTTCTTGCTGAATAAATTGCCCGCAAAATTCAAGTTTGGAGCTTTTGAATGTTGAAAGTTCCTTTTAAAAAAAGTTTTCATTTTAAAATCACGCTTTTATTCAGGAATGATACAAGTTCAATTCCTTATCATTCCATTCGAAATATTGTCCTTTTTTCAAAATGTTGCCTATCGCAAATATTTTCAACTGGAGTGTTTTCTGTTGAAAATCATTTCATACATTTTTCTTAAATTTCAAACACTTTAAATTCGAAATTATCAAGAACGATGATGGTCCAGCCGGGGTTTCCGCGTGTGAGAGCTAAGTGGCGCTGGTAAATGTGAAGTTTGCAGAATGCATAATAATTCTGAAGGAAGTGTTAGAAATTGGATGATTTCAAATTAAATAGTTAAAAATTGTGTTGTTTAAAATTGAACAAGATAAAAATTGAACTCTCTGAATTTGACACCTCAGTACCTGAATAATTTCTTTAGTTTCAACTGCGGTTACAATTTTAGAGTTCTGAATTTTAATTTTTCCATTTGATTAGTTTCAATTTAAATTACGACTTGAAATTATTCAATTTTAAAAGGTATTGCCAATAATTTAGAAATTGTTCATTCTTAAACCTAATGTAAGCATAAAAAATTCTAATATCACACTTTACGGTGACCCAAATTTTTTTTAGTTTCAAATGAAGTTCGGATTGGTTCCCGTTTTATGGTTCTGGAGTGAAAATTCTTCCATTCTTAATGTTTCTCATTTAAAATAACTTCTTATTTTGAACGTTCCTTTAGAATAATTCAATTTACAAAGTTTGAATTGAAAATTTTCTATTTTAAACGGTAAAAAGGACGGTGAATTTTCGAAATTTCCATATGAAATAATTCAATTTTTCTGTTCTTCAAATTGGAATAAAATTGTTCTATTTTGAACGCTTTGAATTATATATTATGCAATTTCAACTCATTTCTAATGAATTTCTCCAAGTTTCGAAATGTTATTCTAAAAAATTTCAATTCTGTTTGATCAACATTTTCTGTTTCAAAATTCTTCACTATCATTTATTATTATTTTATTGAAAAAGGAAATAATGGATTTTCTATTTTTAATCTTAGGAAATAAAAATCGAGAGGCGTTACTAGCATTTACTGCTAGTAAATAATAATACATTTTGTGAGAAGGGAAATAAAATCGATGGTTTGGTAGAAAATATTTTTCAAGAGCAATAAACATCGCACATTCAGTTTATTAGATTTACGAGTTACAGTCGACAGGGAAAATACATTCCTATGTAAACTATTGTACAGAGTACATAAAATTGGCACTCATTGTCAGAACGGTTCAGTTCGGTGGATATAAAAAGCCTAACTTTTCATTCCCAGCAAATTCATTAATTAATAGTATTTAATTTAAAAAAAATGGAATCATTAAATCATTCATAAAAACTGCTATTAATACATAAGCTGCGAATTACTCGGCCAACTACTATTACATAATTATATAATAATATAATTACTATAATAATAAACATAATAATCATTATTATACTAAGTTAACGTCCGCTTTAGAATGCCCTAATATTTTTACACTGTTTATATCCAATAAAATTCTCGCAATTGGATCATATAATATAAGAGTTCAAAATTTCACTTCATTTCATTTGATGAAAAACAACGTACACTTCTTTCAATCAGCATTCATAAAATCATCGTATTGTATGTATATAATACTGAAATACCTTTATAACTGACCGTTGACGCACAATATCGTATTTTTTCTTATGGCGATCGAACAGTTCATTATATAATTTACACATACACACATTCACAAACGCAGAAAGAAACTTCAAGATCATTTCAATCATTTATTTTATTATGTGGTATTTTAAAGCCGAAATCTGATTCAAATGATCTTTAGGTTCTTTCAATATAATATTATTCATAAATTTGGCAAAATTATTGAAACAATTAATTCTAAAGTATATGTTCATCAATAAATTGTACACATTTCTCACAAATATCATACAATTACTTGCGCAATTACATTATGCAATTTTGTGTCTTTGATGAAATTGCGAAATTATAATAATGTAATTAACCTAACTACAATGACAATTGGTACAAAAGAATTTTCATGTATAGTAGTCACTATTATGATAGTTGCTATCTTTCTATTTTCGGGGTTATTCGTACGGGGATTTCGTTTCCTGTCGAGTCTTTTACGTTAATTTTCACGCGCACTGTTTACAAAATAGTATGAAATACGTGCTACAGAATTTTCCTTCAAAAGCAGTGCAATCTGGACCACGTAATTAAACCAAATTTTCACGTCTTATCCCTATTCAAAGGAAGAATTTGATTTTGTTATCTATATAGTAGTTTAAAATGTACTCTAATATCTAGTATAATTTTTAGACTTACTTTTTTATCATTTCGATTTAAAAACGTGATCATGGTGACACTGCTCTGTGCTCTTTTTGCGGCAAACAGTTATTTGCACATAAATATCTACAAATGTTCTAAATTACTTAGATACATTATATTTACACTTGAAGCATTAATTATTAACCTGTGTATAAAAAGTTTCTAATATAAAACGACTGATCGGTTTGATTGTACAGGACGTAGTAATATTAGTTTCTAAGCGATACTTTTGGAAATTTATTTCGATGGTAGTTCATTTTTAATAAGCGCAGATCGTAATTAATAAATGCAGCAAACAGGTTTAAAGAAACGACTATTTGAGGTAATTCTTGCATGGTCTTCAATATAGTGACAAGGTGCACTATATTTGCTTTCAGAGTCATTTCTCGATCATTATAAAAAAGAAATTTTAAAAAAATCGAAATAATTCATTTCACTTTGTGTCAATTATAATATTTGCCGATTCTATAGGATGCAAAAGCGATACCCTAGACTAGACCCTAGCGGACTGGGTCCGCAAGGGTATATTTTCATCATTTTTCACGTTAAGTCACAATTTCAAATATAACTCAACGCTCTTTTTATCTTGTTTCACACACACACACACATATATTTATTTATTTACAGGTATATTTATTCATATTATGAAAAATTACAAATTAAAAGCTGTGTGCGGCAACCAGACGCACACAGCATATATAAAAAGAGCGTTGAGTTCTATGTAAAATTGTGAATAAATGTGAAAAAGGATGAGAATATGCCCTAGTGGGCCCAGTAAACGTAACGGTGACTGTGGTCACTTTGTGGTCACGCAATTGCGTAACCGTTCAGTTCACGTGGTCCGCTTCGGGCGAACTCTTCAAAAATATAAAATAGGCAGTGCGGATTATTGTAGTGGGAGACTAAAGTATATATAAATCACGAAAACAAGTTTTAAGTGGGACTTTCATTACATTTGAATAGTCTTTTTTGAAAATATTAAAATATAAATAAATAATAAACAATATGAATATAAAAGATTAATCTAATCTACTGTTGGATTCAAAATGAAATAGAACACTGTCTGTTTCTTATTTTTTAATGAGTCACAATTGAAAAGTATCGTTCCATAAGGACCTAATTGTGGTCACTATTTGACCACTTCAGGGATTCGCATTTTCTTAACCGTTCCGTTGACCCGGTCCGCTACGAAATTCTTTTGATTTTTTGAGCCAATGATCTCATTTTAGAAAATTTGTTGGTTAGGGCCTTATGGAATGATACCTTTCAACTAAAAATCGTTGTCGTAATTTTAATTACATTTTAACTTAAGTTAGATTGTATTGGCCTATTTTTAACCAAAGATACCTCTCCTACTGAAAGTCTTGCTATTGTCAAAACAAGATAAAATTTGTTCAACAATTCAATAACTCAATAAAGATAACATTTGAATTGAACATAATTTTCCAAAACGTGTATTATTTACTAATGCATTTTTCGGCATGAAAAGAATACAAAATAAACATTACTGTGTGTTCAGAATGGATACAGAAATGTTTTCGAAACACGTTTCGATTTAACTAAAATTAAGACAGATTTGCTTCCAAAGCTAAAATGTGTGACTAATTTCAACTAAGCTACGAATTTTGCTTCCTTAACTAAAGCTCAAATTAGAAATTTTACATGTATTATATACATTTTTCGTGTTTCTGCTACAGTTCAGTGCAGGTATGGAGAAGTACGAGAAGGGAATTTAAAAAGATATGTTTAATACTTGAGCTCTCGAGGCATCAGCTAAATGCAATTTTATAGTCAGAAATTTCATCGCGAATCGACGAGAAATTGTTTGTTTGTTTGTTCAATCTAGTACAAAAATTGTTTATGTTCCCTGGTTTGAGCGTGCAGTCTTTGCACTGATATCCGCGTCTCTTTAAACGAGGGTCGAATTGCCAGTACTTATTTTAGGCCATTGGGTCAGAAAATGTTCTCATTTTTATCACTAACGTAAACTTGTTCGATCAGTACTTTCATTATAATTTTATACGTTATGAGGTACCGAGAGAAAGAATTTTCGAAATTTAGCACGAAAACGAACCTTCTATTGATCGAGATATCGGTAAATGTCGGTAAAAGAAATCTTGACTTGGAGTGCCTGAAGCTTTTTAATTTTCTCTCGATGCATCATTAATCACAAAAAAACAACATTAAAACTAAATCTCGAGACTGTTCTCGATGCAGTCTGGAGTCCAGATAAATACACACTTAATAGAAATAACAATCACACTTAAGCGGCTTCGCAAGCGGCCCCTTTTTTTAAGGTCGTGGCTCGCAGGATCGTAGAAAGGCTTCAAAAAGTCTTACTTTCTTAGGCACATTGAGTTCGAAGTAGCGATGAGATAATCTTGACTCATGTCAGTCTTTCAGAGGTGGATAAATGTTACAGAGGTTATGGATCCTTTCGCCCGCGATGGGCGTAGGCCTCCTGCTAGACCCAGTACTGATTCCTTCTCAAAAGAGGATTGGGCCTCTGGGAAGTTGCCGATTGGCAAGGTAGATCCGAGGTTTCGAAACTACTCCATTCCTCTCCATCAGCGACTCCGTACGGATACCTGGCAGAAACATCTACTTCGGAGCCCGTTATGCTTTCCAGGGGACTTAGGGGAATGACTTTACACTGGGGTAATGTGGAAGTCATCGAAGGAAGAGATGGCAAAGGTGTGCTGGAAGTTAGGCTATTGTGATCATTGGCAAATCTTTTAAGATGTGGTGTTGCGGGCATCAGATGATCAGGAGGCCTTGGAAGAGGCATCACACTAAGTGCAGGACTCGTCTCTTGTTTGTCATCATCTTCTGCATGCTTATATTGATTTTGCCTATACCTAATTGTTATGATCACCAGAACTCCAAGAAGGAAGACTCCAAGCAACATCCCCAGGATTAGTAAATAGTCGTTGCTCATGTTAGGTGCTATTGCCATCTCACCTTCATGACCTACTGGATCCATTGGCCCACCCAGAGTCATATTGTAATCCTCCAAATCTAATTTTAGTCGGTACGGAAATTCTCCAATCGCTGGTTGGAAAATTGAAGCCGCTAGGATGAAACCAAAACTGTCTGGGAGTCCTTCAAACTCCACAGTGGGAATTTTCTTGCAGACCAAGTAAATCACACCAGAGACGATTTCCTGGTGGGTGAACCTGGTCACCTCTTTTTCTCGAGTACCTCTCTTTTCGCCAGATGATGAGGAACTCCTGATGATCCGCTTGACCTTGGCAAACTTAGGCCTTTTGATTATTGTGTAGATCGGATTACTATTCGTTAAGGTGGCAAGAGGAGTTGCATCCAAATATTGGAGGGATAGCCTCTTCTTCTCCCCAACTAGAGTCACCAGTGGGTTCATGATCATCAATGGTACGACCTTTATGTCAATATGTATATGCTTAACTTCGAAGCCACTTAGGTGAGCTGATAGTTCCAGACTATCGTTTGAGATAGTCATATCAGTTTGCATGAATACGACACTTTTGGAAAGTAAATCTGTTTGTTTGAAAGTCACTGCAGCCATGTCTCGTACGTAAAGGACACCGTGCTTTGGTGATCTGGTGACTTCGTAGATCACTAAATCTTGTCTTGCGTTGGAGTCCAATTTCACGTTTTGTTCAGAAATTACAGCAACATTTTGCCCCTGTTGAATCGAAACTGGAGAAGGAACAGTTACGTTTAACCTGATGGGTAAAACGCGTACATTGAAGACCTTGTAAGAGGGATTAAAACGTCCATCCGAGACTCGGAAATAGAAAGAAGCTGCTTGCAGAGGACCACTGTGTTCGTAAACTACTCGGGAGGAGTCAATGTCGAATTGGGAGAATTTATTCGCTAGTTGCACCTGTGATGAATTTTGATCAAAAGGCAACAAGAGTAGTCTACCATGAGTTGGACCTGATATCACTTGATAGACTAGATCCTCAGGTCCGGTGTCTGCATCGACTGTCAACAAATCCTCATGAGTTATCGTCTGATTTTGATTCTGAACGACTGTAATGTAGGGTTCATTCGTTTCCAGCTTAAAGGGCTCATCATTGACTGGATTAATCATCACGGGAACACTGATGTTGCAGAGAAATACCTGTCTTATCAGCTGAGGAGCCGTGAGATAAAGAGAAAAGCCAATGCTGTCCTCTAGGGTGTCAGAATGATCGTGGAAGTATCCAACATTTCCTCCTTCTAGTTGTGGTTGTTCAAATGTTGTGATGTTTAGATCAGGCAAAAGCATAATATGACCGTGATTAGGACGAGTAACCAACTTTAGCCGCACTGTTGGATCTGTGATGCCAGATTTAGTTTTTAGGAAGTTTATTATGCCGCTGATGTTCATCATCACTTGGGCCTGACCACCTTCTTCGACTCCTACTGTTGATACTACAACATATCTGTCCAGTCCACCACTGGAAACTGATATATCAATTTTGAAAATCTGCAAAAAATAATTTTTATTTGTATTCAAGATCATTTATCATCCGAGAAAACTTAAGTTATAAATACTTTACCTGATTAGTAATTGGTATTGCATAATGTGTCTCAACATCGAAGGTGAATGAATCATTAGCCAAAAGATCCATAAATTGTTTGGTATGCTCATATGTGACTTTATGCTGGTTAATATTGCTCTGAGTGAATCTGTTCACTTCCTGCCAGGCTCCTTCACTCGTTTCCATTATAATTTTCCCCATCCTTGGCGGACTTCTGACTATATATCTAATTTCTCTATCGTTGTCTGGGCAAGTCGTCAAGAGTAACTTATCAGATATTGGCTTTCTGGTTAGTGGAAAAACATTCAAGACGTTCTTCTGTCGGATGAGCAGTCGAACTGGTTTCGTGACAATTGGAATCATGTAGGTGTCAGTTGAATGGATACCATCGAAGAGTGTGAATGAAAACTGAGCATCGGTTCCATCTGATAATAAGTATTATTAGGTGATTTGAATCAGAAACTGAGAATGAAGAATAAGAACGTAACAAAAGGCAGAAAATAATACGTACTAGTATGTGTAAATAGAACCTTTCCCTCGTTGACCTGTTCCTGACTAAACATATAAATATCCCTCTCAGGGAATGCAACATGTGAAATAAATCCATTCTTGACACTCGTTACGTTATAAATGATATCATCAGCGGTAGTATCATTATCAATTGCGTTCAAATGAGCTGAGGTGAAAACAATAGACCCTCCTTGCCAAACACTTAACTTGGTCTCATTAGAAAGAATAGGAACCTCATCATTGACTGGTTGTATGTTGATCCAAACTTCAAAAGGTTCACTCGCCTTATCTTCAGCAGTCACTACCATCTTGAAACTATCGCTAAAAGATTCGTCTCCATTATGTTTGTACACAATAACACCAGCATTAATATGCTTTTGAGAAAACTTCTTGATTTGAGAGTTCTTCGTCGAGTCAACTACTGATCCGTGTTTTGGTTTCTCTGTTACTCTGTAATCAGTTATCTTCCCAGCATAGTAAGAAGTGATCGCAAAGAAATCATTAGGAGAGAATACAACTGTTTTCCCTTCTATTACAGTAAGATTTTGAGAACCCATGTATAATTTCTCTGGAATGATAACGAAGTTTATACTAAGACCTCTTAGCGAAGTGATTCCATTCGTTACATCTACAACAAATCTGTCTTGGGTCTGATTGATTACAGCTTGCACGTAGTAAACACGACCCTCATTGATTAAATTTTGCTCGAAATGCTTCACTAGATTTCCACTGTAATCCTCTCTGGTCTCTTCACTGAATTCATCTTGTGGCTGCACTTCCAAGTATCCATTCTTTGGCCACTCCTGAATGTGATACGTTATCTGGTTCGCTGGAATTTTGGGATGCATTATCTCAAGACTCTTTTTACTGATTAAAATGCTAGTAGCTTCTTCCACAAAAATAGTTTTATTGTTTTGAACGACAAGAGCTTCCCAGTAACTCTCGGGGTAGATTTTCACTACCAATACACCTTCAGCTTCAGCACCTTTCACGGAAATTTTGAACCTAATATTATCCTTGGAAGAAGAACCATCTAAATGTTTATAGGATACAGTTCCTCTTGTGAGATCATTATGATCAAAACTGATCGTCTCCCTAGTGTGCTTCATCAAAACGCCATGCTTGGGTCTCTCTAATATCGTGAATCTAATATCTTTATCAACTGCGTAGACGTTTGTCTCTAAATCGATTTCCTTCAATGTAAGAATTGCTGATTTGTTAAATTGGACAACTAGATGACTTCCAATTAGAAGATGAACATAAGGTGGACTCGCTTGAATTTCTAAGTCTCCTGGAGTCGATATCTGACCATCGCTGACAGTAAACTTGAATATCCCATGATCTTCCCCATAATGTCGAAACATAACAAATTCGTTGTTGATGTCCTCTTGTGTAAATTGATTCAGTTGTACTGCAAAATCTGTGATTTTGTAAAGAGCACCATTCTCAATGTCCTTCTTGGTGTAAAGTAAATCACTCGGTTTTGTATCAACGTCCTTATCAGTGTATAGTAAATCTTTATTCGTTAAGAGACGTTCGCCTTTAGATACTACATGGAACACTTTTCGCTCAAGTCTTTCCGGTGGATTGTCATTTCGCATCAAAACATTAATCCGAAAGACTCCAATGTACATGAAATCGGCAGCGCTGTTCGAGGTTGCCAAAAACTGGAAAGCATCCTCCTTGGATTCTGAATCGTCATGAACGAAGTAAACCAATTGTGACAAAAGTTCTTGCAAAGTAAAAAAGGTAGCGTTTGATCGTTTAACGGAATTGGAATCATTCATCACAGCCAACCAGCCATGATGAGGTCCACTTGTAACATTGAAGGCTAATGATGTCACACCATAGTCAATAAAGTTTGTTTTGACTATCTTCAATGGCACCCTAGATCCTTCATCAACTTCTAATGCTTCCAAATTTTCAGGAACCTTCATATTCTTTCCAACGTAATGTCTGAAAGCCAAACTAGAAGATATATCAGTGCACTGAGGAGCAGAAACTTTGAAGAAAAATTTGTCCTCAATGGTAGAATATGCTTTTCGAAAGAGTCTGTATTTGAGTTTTCCTGAATCAACATCATCCTGCGTAAAGGTGCTGCTCCTTTTCAAAGTTTGCTGGATCAATAGAAGATCACCATAGCGTGGAGCTGCTTCTATACGATAGGTAATTTTACTCGGAGAAGTAATCAACGGATTAGTTTGGTACCTCAGACTTTGCGTGTTTATGGAAACATCTGCCGTGTTTGTGAAATTAATTCCATACCTTCTTATCTCCTTCAACTCTAAATCGATAAAAGTAACTTTGAATTCAAACGTTTGTTGGGTTCTGACTTCTCTAACGCTGGCTTGGAATTTGAATCCGTCGTGACTGGGACTACCGATATTATGAATATAACGAACTCCTTCCATTTCGACATCTTTGCTACTGAAGTAATCGACATCCGTCCAGGTTCCGCTTTGATTTTTGAATTTTTGCATCGCACCGTGTTGTGGTGGAACAACAATGTCGTAGCGAATTTCAATACTTGTGTCGTCGGAATTAGTCACAAAAGAGAGATTTGCGGGTGTAAGGTGTGAAAATGAACGGTGGACTACTACTAATCCAGTATTATGAAGTAATTTGATCTGCAAAGGATATGCAGACACTCGCAAACTAGCTGGTTTGCTAGTTTCGATTCCATCGCTCACCTGAAGCTTCAGCATCGCGTTCGATTTGGCTGAAAACAAAATTGATTTAGAACAACTATAGCTTAAAGTCTGTTAATTGTTTATTGATTAATAAATAATTTTAGTAAATTGATCTTCACTGAATGAAGTGACATTGAAAACTTTCACAATGAACTCAACATAGATGATTACATTTTTATGAATACATATTTTAATTATTCATGTTATGTTACATTAACTAGTATTATTGCACCAAAAATTGCGTTGGTAGTTGACAATAAGAATTACAAAATAAGATTAATATGTGCCTTCCAATTATTTTTTAAATAATTTGGATGGCATTTATTTGAAATGTTTCAGTTGGTAAATTTTTAAATTAAAAAAAAAGTTAATTCAAATGCCTGTTTTCAAGGAGTGAATGTAAAACAATAATTTCGAATTCTTTAGGTCAAAAAATTACTAACTGAAAACAGCTATTGGTGCTTTCTTGAAACTGTTTATGTCATTTTTCAGGCTTCCAATTTGATAAAATAAAACAGTGAAGTATTTTGATTAGGAATATATTCAATTTATTACATTATTAGTTTTGCACGTTCGGGCCCGACAGTGTTTCATTTCAAGAGCCGCAAATTTAATTTGCTCTTTTTGCTTCAATTTACAAGGTGGCATTTTTTATCTCTCACTCATTTTCATTGTCCCAGATTTAAACTATTATATTTTGAAAACAATAATTTGTCTCCATTTATCATTTAACACTTTAAATTCATGGTAATACACTATTTTAAAAGTATTCCACACTTCATAAGTACACGGCAACACGGTGACACAATCTTAATTTTTCGTAAGACCTTAATTTATGCGCTAGAACAATATTTTTTGTACGTTTCTCAATAAAAAAGTATATATTTAAGAAGTATTTGCCATGAAATGCACTATAGTTAACTTTCATGTCACGTGATTCCAATTGAAGTTAGTATTTTCGAGGTTTCACTTTTAAACTATTTTTTTCTCTTGAACAAAGCGACGGTAAAAAATCTACGAAACATCCTGAGTTTAGCTTAAGATTAACTATTTAAAAAATTATTTTATCTAAAATTGAGAAACAACCCTTTCATGTAATTACAAACGCCTTTTATTTCAAACACTTCAAACAGAAAATTGAGTAACTATGAAGATTTTCAGTTCGATATTCTACATAATATGAAAAGTTTATTTCATATCCTAAAATTTTGGATCCTGTGAAAGTTTAAAAGATTTAAAATTTATAGCAAATCATTTTGAATATTTCAATTTGAAGTTAGTTTCAATTATAAACGCTTTCGATTTAAAACTGCCTAATGGCAAGTAATTTCGATTTAAAAATATATCATTTTGAGTGCTTCAAACTGAAAACTGTTTATCAAGGTCTTCACCATGAAATATAACAATCTTTAAAGACATATTAGATTAACTTGCAATTTTGTATATTTATATTTCAAACTTGTTCAGTTAACAGGGGTTTCAATTTGAAACAATTCATGCTGCAATTTTTAAGTATTTACTCACAGAGAATTTTTGTTAATTGTTTGCTTGGAGACGCTACTATTTGAAACGTTTTCATCTCGTATATTAGATACATTTTTAACAATTTCGGTAAAGAATACTTGATTGTTAAGGCTTTCTTCCTAAAGATATTTTATCATTTTTTGAACTGTCAAATTGAAAAACATTCTATTTTTGAAGCTTCAATCGAAAATTGTATAATTCTAATTTTTAAGGCTTTGGAAAAAAAATTATAATTTGACTTACAAAGCTTCTAATTTAAAAATAGTTTCATATAAATTGATCAAGTTTTATTATTCTAATTTAAAAAGCTTTTAAATTAAAAATATGATTGTTCCACTTTAAAGGCTTTACTTTTCAATTCAGTTTTAATGACATCCAATTAAAAAAAAGCATGAACATTTTTTTAGATCTGAGTTGGGACCTTCAATCAAATATCAATTTGTCAAAAACGACCATACGATTATTAAAAAAATAGTCAAATAAAAGCGCATGTAAAACCCATTAAAAATAATAGAAACGCGGAAATTTCAACGCAAACAGACCGACTTGCATATTTTTATTGGGTTTGAATCTCTTGAAAAATAATTGGAGACCACTGCTTGGAATGTAGGTATATAGGGCAAACTATGCAAAAGTAGAGCACTTTTAAAAGTAGGTCATTTTAATTTATTTAATTGCGCAAAAAAATTCTTAAAACTTTAACCACAATATTTGGCACAATATTTACCAATACTAGGATACATTTTTCGACACATGGGAAGGGATAAATATGAGAGATAAGAAAAACTGATTTTGAGCATTTATAACCAATGACGTATAATGGTATACGTGACTTTTATTTATTTGAAAGCCAATATGTGATATTCTTCACATATTTACGAATGAGATTGTTTCGCAAAAACATTGAAAGCAACCAAATGATTTATTACATCGACAATCATTGAACAGAAGCTCAATTTTGTATTTTGACATTCACATTCACATTTACATCATTGATGACGCTTGAGAGAGCCAATTTTTTTCGATTCGTATTTTTTATGCTGAAAGTTGTTTACTATGACACCTATTTGCCCCAGCGGCTAAAAAGCCATTTCTGAGGAAAATGTCTTTAAAAATCATAAAGTATTTTATATAAATTGTAAGACAAAATCTTCCAACTGTATCGATTTTGACTGATAGGCGGAATGGTGCGAGCTCGAATCTCGCTCCACATTTTTTTTCATTTGAAAAAAATGTGTTTTAAATTCAAATGCCTATTTATTTCATTTTGTTTTAGAATTGATTAGCATTTCGCAAATAATAAATATTTAATCATTTTAAAAAACTCATTTTTTCATATTTTTAACTTTTCTTGTCTATTCCACATTTTTTAAACACCACATTTTTACCTATTTGTGTTTAATAATATAAAAACTAAATGTTATATATTAAAAAATAAATAATTTAAATTATGAGTATGATTTTGCAAACAAGAGACGATGAACACATGAAACGGGGAGTTTTTTGTTAAACAAAATTATTAAATATTTAATACATATTTTAATTATCCATATTATGTTACATTAACTAGTATTATTGAACCCAAAATTGCGTTGGAAGTTGACGATGAGAATTACAAAATAAGATTAATATGTGCCTTCCAATTATTTTTTTAATAATTTGGATGGGATTTATTTGAAATGTTTGATTCTGTAAATTTTTAAATGAAAAAAAAAAGTTAATTCAAGTGCCTGTTTTCAAGGAGTGAATGTAAAACAATAACTTTGAATTGTTTAGGTCAAAAAATTGCTAACTGAAAACAGCTTTTGGTGCTTTCTTGAAACTGTTCATGTCATTTTTCAGGCTTCCAATTTGATATAATAAAACAGTGAAATATTTTGATTATATTCAATTTATTACATCATTAGTTTTGCACGTTCGGCTCCGACATTGTTTCATTTCAAGAGCTGCAAATTTAATTTTGCTCTTTTTGCTACAATTTACAAGGTGGCATTTTTTAACTCTCACACATTTTCGTTATCCCAGATTTAAACCATTATATTTTGAAAACATTAATTTGTCTCTATTTATCATTTAGCACTTTAAATTCATGGTAATACACTATTTTAAAAGTATTCCACACTTCATAAGCACACGGCAACACGGTGACATAATCTTATTTTTTCGTAAGCCGTTAATTTATGCGCTAGAACAATATTTTTTTACATTTCTCAATAAAAAAGCATTTATTTAAGAAGTATTTGCCATGGAAGGGCTTTATCATGACTTGAAATAACCTCTATATTAACGTTTTTGTCAAAAAAATTAAAAATAACTCGGTGATTGATCTTTAATATTTGAGAACACTATGGTCAACTTTTATGTCACGTGATTCCAATTTAAGTTAGTATTTTCGAGGTTTCACTTTTAAACTATTTTTTTCTCTTGAACAAAGCGACGGTAACAAACGTACGAAACATCCTGAGTTTAGCTTAAGATTAATTATTTAAAAATTATTTTGATCTAAAATTGAGAAACAACCCTTTTATGTAATTACAAACGCCTTTTATTTCAAACACTTCAAACAGAAAATTGAGTCACTATGAAGATTTTCAGTTCGATATTCTACATAATATGAAAAGTTTATTTCATATCCTAAAATTTTGGATCCTGTGAAATTTCAAAAGATTTAAAATTTAGACCAAATCACTTTGAATAATTCAAGTTGATGTTAGTTTCAATTATAAACGCTTTCGATTTACAACTGCCTAATGGCAAGTAATTTCGATTTAAAAATATATCATTTTGAATGCTTCAAACTGAAAACTGTTTATCAAGGTCTTCACCATGAAATATAACAATTTTTAAAGACATATTAGATTAACTTGTAATTTTTTATATTTATATTTAAAACTTGTTCAGTTAACATGGGTTTCAATTTGAAATAATTCATGCTGCAATTTTTAAGTATTTACTTACAGAGAATTTGTTAATTGTTTTTTGGAGACGCTACTATTTTAAACGTTTTTATCTCGTATAGTAGATACATTTTTAACTATTTCGGTAAATAATGCTTGATTGTTAAGGCTTTCTTCCTAAAGTTTTTTTTATCATTTTTTGAACTGTCAATTTTAAAAACATTCTATTTTTGAAGCTTCAATCGAAAACTGTATAATTCCAAGTATTTTAAATTGCGAATTATACAAATATATACAATATACTATTTTTAATATTTTATTTGGAATTGATGACCAATTTTTAAGGCCTTGGAATAAAAATTATCAGTTGACTCACAATGCTTCTAATTTAAAAATAATTTCATATAAATTGATCAGGTTTTATTATTCTAATTCAAAAAGCTTTTAAATTAAAAATATGATTGTTCCACTTTGAAGGCATTACTTTTCAATTTAGTTTTAATGACATCCAATTAAGAAAAAGATTGAACATTTTTTTAGATCTGAGTTGTGACCTTCAATCAAATATCAATTTGTGAAAAACGAGCATACGATTATTCAAAAAATAGTTCAATAAAAGCGCATGTAAAAACCATTAAAAATAATTTTCAATCTCTTGAAAAATAATTGGAGACCACTGCCTGGAATGTAGGAATATAGGGCAAACTATGCAAAAGTAGAGCACTTTTAAAAGTAGGTCATTTTAATTTATTTAATTCCGAAAACAAATTTCTGAAAACTTTAACTTTAAATTTCTTTGGTCTAAAGTATGTCATTACCAACCTATATTATATTATTATAAATTTACAACACTCAGACGAACAACATCGCTTAAACGTCTTTATTAATCTAACTTTAACCACAATATTTGGCACAATATTTACCAATACTAGAATAAATTTTATCGGAACATGAGAAGGGATAAATATGAGAGATAAGAAAAACTGATTTTGAGCATTTATAACCAATGACGTGACTTTTATTTATTTGAAAGCCAATATGTAATATTCTTCACATACTTACGAATGAGATTGTTTCTCAAAAACATTGAAAGCAAGCAAATGATTTATTACATCGACAATCTTTGAACAGAAGCTCAATTTTGTATTTTGACATTCACATTCACATTTACGTCATTGATGACGCTTAAGAGAGCCAATTTTTTTCGATTCGTATTTTTTATACTGAAAGTTGTTTACTATGACACTTATTTGCCCCAGCGGCTAAACAACACATTTTTACCTATTTGTGTTTAATAATATAATAACTAAATGTTATACATTAAAAAATAAATAATTTAAATTATAAGTACGATTTTGCAAACAAGAGACGATGAAAACATGAAACGGGGAGTTTTTTGTTAAACAAAATTATTAAATATTTAAATTTTGTGAAGCGTCAATCAATTCTATATGAAAATGTAATAAAATGTGCCTTTAAATAAATAAAGAGCAATTTAGAGTAAAATTTGAAAAAATTGAGGAGGCGAGACTTGAACTTACAACCATCTGCACATCAATCAAGAAAGTTACCGGTAGACTACGAAGGATATTGGAACAATTTTTTTCCAACCCATATGAAGTGGTTGCAAATTTTTAAAGCCATTTTTCTCGAAACTGGCTAAGAAGTACCTCTAACCGTTCAGACAAATGAGTCAAAATAAGTATAATAGTTTATCCTAGTGAAAAAAAAATGAATAAAAAAAATCACGTTTAGCCCTGCCTTGTCAGTAACATGAGCTTCTGAGTTAAATGTCATCGAAAGTGGATGTAAAAATACGTAATTGGCCCCCAATAATATTTAAATGAATAATTAAGTCTTTCCTATTTAAAATCTATAAATACTAACTTCTTAAAATGCATTACCTTTCTTTCAAGAATGACTAATATCTATAATTTTGGTTTCTTTATTATATTTTTCCCAGTGCAATATTAATTAATCTGTATTGTAAAGTAAAGGTGCATAATTAACTTGTAAAATCTTCAAAATAAGTAGAAACATAAATTGAGTTCTGTAAAAAAAGTCTCTATCAGAACTCATACTTTGGATTCCTTTAGAACCAAGGACCCGACCAAAACTTTGGTTCCATTTCGTTACTTCCAGTTAAGCAAAATAATTATGATGCAATCACCAATGTAATTTCAGATAATATATAATTTCGGCAAAATCAAGAGAAAATAGATCAAAGTTTCGTAAAAAGTCATTTTTTTCTATCAATAATGAAATGGAACGAAAGTTTAGGTCGAGTCCCTGTTTGGAATAATTTATCATTTTGACTTCCTTTTCAGCAAACGTGATTCCTTTTTGTCAAAACTAATAATAATCGGTTCTAATAGAAACCTTTATTTTTTTTTTTTTTTTGAAAACATTTATAAATTTTTTGTGACCTACTTCAGCATAGTTTCCCCTAGTAGATGTCTGAAGGTTGATACAATAAAGAGAGAAAAAATTACCATTTCCACGATGTACGTAGGCGATTAATCCTTGGAGTAATTCCGCTTGCGTGAACGTATCGATAGGACGTGATGGATTCGTGACTTTTTCTACGTGCCCGGCATCAGTATCTGCACGAAGAACCGTATACATCAGCGTTTCCGGGGGAGTATCAGCATCAACGGCCCAAATTAATTCCTTCGTCAGCGTTTTTCTGGTTCCCTGAACATTTAATTGCAGTTAACAATTACACATGTAGATTGTACACTGGACTGGAGAGAATATAGGCGCCTACTATTAGAGCAGTTGATTTGTATTCTGCCCGTGGGTGATCTATTGACGAGTTAATGTACCCTCAATTAACTAAATGCGTTTAAGTGCCTTCGAGTTCATGCGGTGTTAACAAACTTGCTGCCAGGGTGTTATTTTAAGCGATATGTGGAGATAATTATGCTCGAAATATCCCAGGGAAAACAAACAGTCTAGGTCAACAAACACCTTGGTTTCAAATGTTTCAATCTGTTTCGAAACATCACATTAAAAAATATGTCCTATCACAAGTATAGAACTCAGTTTGGCACTATTGGACATAAACCGGAGGTTCGAAGCCATAGTCGGAGGTCAGTGCACAAGCGAAACGAGTGCGAAGCCCTAGACGAGTGCGAAGGGCTGAAGGAAAATGTTTTAAATTTCGCAATTACAATTCGAACATTATTTAGTACGTTTTTTACTTTTTAATCAAATTTCCGATCCCTTATGACGGTTTTCAGCTAAATTTGATTCTAGTTTTGTTTAACCCATTAACGACGAAGAACTCCTATTTTTTCTTCATTTTCAAGTCTCCTTATTATAATTAAGAAGTGGGAATTTTTGAACAAAAATGGTCTTCCCTACTATTTTCGGGTCAAAAAATATGAAAATTTTGAGAAAATTTTTTTTTAAGATTTTTTTTTCACATTGAAATCGCGAGGAAACTCCACACTTTCTTCTACCATCGGTGCACAAAAATCGTGTAGTTTGACAGTATACTTTTGGTTTTCATCATAAAAGTCGTTATAATTTTCAAAATGGTGATTTTTCACTTGAAAATGTTGAAAAAATATAGGTATGTGGACGCTTCACTCAGATTCCAACGAATCTAGTGTCAGATTTTCGAAATTCAAAATGGCAGATCCGACATGGCGGCCAAAATTTTGTAAAATGTTTGGAACTGGAGGAAATTGTGCCTAAATAGGTTTTTGCGGTCGCTGAATCCGAATCTAGCATCAGATTTTCGAAATTCAAGATGGTGGATCCAATATGGCGACCAAAATTTCAAAATGTTTGGAACTGGATGAAATTGTCCATACATAGGTTTTTGAGGCATCAGCCATCTTGAATTTCGAAAATCTGACACTAGATTCGGATTCAGCAACCCCAAAAACCTATGTATGGACAATGTCATCCAGTTCCAAACATTTTGAAATTTTGTTCGTCATATTGGATCTACCATCTCGAATTTCGAAAATCTGACGCTAGATTCGGATTCAGCGACCCCAAAAACCTATGTGGGAACAATTTCATCCAGTTCCAAACATTTTACAAAATTTTGGCCGCCATGTTGGATCTGCCAGTTTGAATTTTGAAAATCTGACATTAGATTCGGATTCAGCGACCCTGAAAACCTATGTGCAGTTACTTTCACCAATATTCGTTGGAATCTGAGTGAAGCGTCCACATACCTATATTTTTTCAACATTTTCAAGTGAAAAATCACTATTTTGAAAATTATAACGACTTTTATGATGAAAACCAAAGTATACCGTCAAACTACACGATTTTTGTGCACCGATGGTAGAAGAAAGTGTGGAGTTTCCTCGCGATTTCAATGTGAAAAAAAATCTTGAAAAAAAATTTTCTCAAAATTTTCATATTTTTTGACATAAAAGCCGCCATATTTAATTTTCTGTAGAAGATATTTAAATGTTGAGCTCAGATTCTGAAAGAGCATACCCGAAAATAGTAGGGAAGACCTTTTTTGTTCAAAAATTCCCACTTCTTAATTATAATAAGGAGGCTTGAAAATGAATAAAAAAAACGGAGTTCTTCGTCGTTAATGGGTTAAAGAATTTTTGATAATATTTTTATTTTGCCGGTGTGCAAAGTTACTTATCTCTGAAGTGCGCATGCGCATCGATTGCGTCAATTCGCGAAATTATTATTCTCACACCGTCTTCTGGACTGGAACACTTTGCACATCATTAGGAAGCATAAAAGTACTCACTTCCGAGGTGGGTGGGGCAGAAATTTTATTTTCAATATAAACAAATGAAAAAAATAACTTCGAACGTTTTTCCCCATAAAAGTTTAATAATTTATGAATAAAAACGGTCGAAAACAAATATATTCAAAGCTTACGCAAGGCCCATGAATTTTAACACGCATTTCCCATGAGAAAAAAAAGACGTTTTCGTAAATTTTATTCAGAATCGTCAATATTAGGTAAATTGAGTTAAAATTCAAAATTTCTCTTCAAAATTAACTATAGAAAACAAATGCATAATTACTTATTAAATATTTTGCGAGTTTTTAGCGCTAATTATGATTTTTTGCCGTCTTTTAAATAAAAGAAGTGCTTCTAACATATAAAATAATCATTTCTACTTCTAATTGTATGTTTAAATCAATTGTTATAAAAATGTTTTACTGTTTTTAGCAATTTTCTCTTAGAATAGAGTTAGTAAGTCACGGATTTTCCGAATTTTTAAAGTTATTTTCAACTTTTTAGCTAGAGCAAGGCAATAATCAATTAAATTCAACAAAAATAATTGTTTGAACAATTAATTAGAATGTTTAATAATATTCTCTCACAATTAGAATAATACTAGATAGTTGCGGCTTGTTTGAAAATTTTCCAATTTTCCTCCGCATTTTTGTTAGCAAAAATAATTGTTTAAATAATGTATTGTTATTTTTAATAATAGTTTCTTTGAATACTACTAAAAAGTTGCGTTTTCTCTGAAATATTCAACTTTTTGTCCACTTTTCACTTAGAACGGGGTGAAAATTAATGCAATATAAGAAGCATAATGGTTTGAAGTTTGAACAAAGTCTTATTGTTTATAATTATCTTTTCCTATAGTAATACTTGATAATTGCGGTTTTTTACATGAATTTTCCACTTTTGTCAACTTCTCACTTAGAGTGAGGTCATAATTAATTTAAGTTAACGACTATAATTGTTTAAACAATTTATTATTATTTTTAATATTATTATATTTGAATAATGCTAGAAATTTGTGTTCTTTTCCGAAATATTCAACTTTTTATCCACTTTTCACATACAGCGAAGTAATAATTAATGCAATTTAACAAACATAATTGTTTATTCAAATTAAGCAAATAATTTGCTTGAACAGTCATGTTCGTTGAATTTAATTAATTATTACCACATTATAAGTAAAAAGTGGCCAAAATGTTAAAAATTTCATAGAAAGCCGCAACTTTCTAACATTATTCATGGAGAATATTATTTTTTTTCAAATTGTTCGAACAGTTATAGTTGTAACTTGAATTAATTATTGCCTCACTCTAATTGAACAGTGGACTGAAAGTGTAAGGTTTTAAAACAAACTGCAACTATCTAGCATTATTCTAAGAGAATATTATTAAAATTAATCATTAATTATGTAAACAATTATTTCTGTTGAATTAAATTGATTATTGCCTTGCTCTATCTGAAAAGTTGAAAATAACTTGAAAAATTCGGAAAAACCGCAACTTTTAAATTCTGTTCCAAGAGAAAATTGCTGAAAACAATAATAAATTGCTACAATGAGTATTTAAAAAACCCCAAAAAATCATAGCTAGCGCCAAAACTCATAAATACCACTTATGGGAAATACGTCTTAAACTTCATGAGATTTGCGGAACCCCTAAATATGAATTTTTTCCGAAAAAAAATTGTTGTTCTACACCAAAAAAATTTGGGGAATGAGAGCATGCAAATTTCACAAAAAAAAAAAAATTCGGGCCAACTTAGTGTAAAACGATAGATGTTCTAACTTTTAAACTCATGACTGGATATCAAATTTAATATTTCCAATCAATACACTATTTGATATTGCAAGTGATGAATCAATCAAACCTATTGTTGCGAAAAATGAAATAAAAATTAGCTCGTGATGAAGTCAATATTGGCGAGTGTCCGTTTTCTGAATAATAAACATAGATGTGAGGATCGGAATATGCGATTCAGAAGCGTAACTGAGGTATAGAGTAGCATCAATCGCAGATAATTGAAAATCAATAAATAGCCGCGAGCTCAGAGATCGCAGGAGTTTTCATACAGTGCTTCCTCCGTCAAATATCGTTTACTAGAACCGCTGACTTCTGGGATGAATTATTACAATATTTTACGGTCGCCACACAGTGGGGCAAAATGACGAAAAAATATTGAAACGACGATTTCGCCTACAATTTTTAATCGATTTTAAATCTTTTTTTAATGAAAGCTATCTTAATTCCAAAATTGTTGCTTCAATAACATGTAATTAATTCAAAATAAACGATATTAGTGTGTAATCGATAAATAAACATTCGCGAAGCATAACTTGATATTTTATAATAAATTAATCTTTTTTCATTAACAATTTCTTTGTTATAAATAATGGTGGGTGATTTTTGAATGATATTGGATATTTGTTAAGTGACATTCGTTTTCAGCCCAATATTATTGTTATAAACAAATGGGCAGTTTCAGCAATTTTTGAGCGTTTGAGGTACTTTTTTTTTAAACGTGCGTTGTTCGAATTAGCAGTGATATTTTAGTTAACTTTCATTTCAAGATGCTAATACGCCTGTTGGGTAGCTACGACAGCGCCACCAAGTTGGAACTATTGGGAAGAAATTTGAATTTCAATTAAATATTAATGAAAAATCTTATAGTCAAGAATTAATTTTAAACCGAAGATTAACATTTTGATTAAAATAAATTGACATTCACTGCTTTTGTTCATAAACTTTGTCCAAATAACTTCGAGATACGCAATAGTTCGCGTGTCAGATGGCGCTGTTGTCAAAGACACAGAGGTATCCTACAGGCGTATATCATTGAAGATACTAATATCAATAATTTTGAATTAATCACGTGTTATGAAAGCAACAATATCTTAAATTAAACTCATTTTCAACTTTATGTTTAATGCGCAAAGAGTATGTCGGAAACGTAAGGGAAAATAAGGGGAGGGGGATGAGGGGAAGACAGGGGCAGGGGAGAATGGAAAATGAGGGGAGGGGAAGTAAATTAAGTGGGATAAATAAGGGGAAGTAAGACAAATGAAGGTCGGCTGAGTAGGGGAATTAACAGCAAATGTTGTGAGGGCATTCAGGGGAAGTTGGGAAGGGGTCCGTCCGTCCGTCAATCTTTATTCAGGGAGGGAAAATGAGGGGATAGGAAGTAGGGGAAGTGAGGGTAAATAAGGGGAGTGTAAATGAGGATAAATGAGGGGTGGAGAAGTAAGTGAAGTAGGGGGAATGACTGAGAGTAAGGAAAATGAGGGGTGGAGAAGTAGGGAAAATGAGAAGGGGAGTAGGGGAAATGAGGGTAAATTATAGGCAGGAAGATGAAATTAGGGAGAAGAAGTAGGGGAAACGAATAGAAATGATGGTGCGTAGTGGAATGGAAGTGAGGGTTGGAAAAGGCACTTAGAGGAAGGGTAGCGTTATCTGGGGAAGCGGAGAGAGGGGGAAGTAGATGAAGAAATTGGGAAACAGCGGGATGGAGCGGAAGGTAAAGTGAGGGGAGAAAAACTATGGGAGGGAGATTTGAAAGACATTTGAAGTACATTGTAGATCTTTGAATCATTGATCAGTTGAAGCCTTGAACTCTAACTTTGAATTTAAACGTCATAAACAAGCTAGCGAAAATTGATTTCCTTGCGGATTAAACCACATTGAGTTCGTTGACACTTTGCACTTGTAAAGGCGGAGTTAACTCGGGCTATTTTCACATCCACGTTTTTTTAATCGAGAATGAAGGCTTCGTTGTAAAAAGCTTTATCATGTGATTAATGCTCGGTTCGTTACAAGTATAGTCGCAATTTCGACAGGAGTATTGAGAGCAATTTTTATTCTGAGATACGTTAAATATAGGAAACTTTTTTCATCTGGTGTTAAAAAACTTTTTGTTTAATAGATTTTTTAATTGAAACATTAATTTCATTAATTGAAGCATTCATTTCATTTTCTCCTTAAATATATTTTCGTTTAATTTTTTAGTTTAATGAAGTTTCAAAGGATGATAGATGAATTGTTAGAAAATTCGAGTGGAAATATTTTTAATTAAAAGCAAATTGAAATAACAATAATAATAATAATAAAAAAATTCATAGTAAAATCAAGGCTGGATCTCAAATCATATTGCCCTATTTTTAAAAAACCGATACTTTACACATGCAAAAAATTCAGAAAAAACAAATTATATACCTAAAATGTCACCTAAAACTAGAAAACTTTGTACATCTTTAAAGCAACTTGAATTCCGATGAAATATAAGAAAACATTTTTTTGGCGATGCAATGCTCTGAAATTAAAAAATGCTACTTGCCAATAGGAAATCGATAGGAGATAGTTCATTGCCTCACTACCCGATTCGGGTAGTGTTTCTAGGTGGGTAAATACTACCAGTGTGGGTCCACCACACCCACGACGGGCCAACACCACGCAGTATTCCCCGAACGGTCACCCATCCAAGTACTAACCGCGCCAAATGCTGCTTAACTTCAGTGATCTTACGGGAACTGGTGTTTTCAGCAAAAATAAAGAAAATTTAGAATTTCTACAATTTTGTTTGTGCAGACAATATTTTCCAATGTAGATTTATTGCTAGACATATGCTGAATAGTTTCTAGTCAAAACAAAATAACACTAAACAATATTTGTTCTTTTTATAAATAAATGTATAATTTAGCCAGTTTCCTTCATAAAAGCACCATTTTTTTAATATAAATAAACTCTTTGTGCACGATTTTCCCTTGATTTCAAAGAACAGTGAACAAGATTTATTATTTTTATGAACATTTATCATAAGAAAATTAACATTTCAACCATTTTTCAACCTACAAGCGCGGTTTTTTGACGGAAAAGCATTACTAAATAAATTGTGAGTTACATTTAGGTATATTGCAGTAGTATTTATTTACCATTTTTTTAATTTTTGTGAACATTTATTATAAACAAATGACAATGAGTAGAGTGAGTATTTTTCTTGAAAATATCAAAGACAATATTCCAAGTCTCGGAAAGACAAATAATATGTTATTTTCCATCAATTATACAAGAATAAAACATTGATGTGGACCCCCACCTGGGCCGAAACGTCTCACAGTGAGGCGAAATGAAAAAACGATGTTCAAAATAACCTGCCGGTCAGAATTCTTCATAGATTTTCAATTTTTTTCTCAAAAAATTCAGCATTATGTTCTCAAAAAATCTGTCGAGGACGATTTTCGAATTTTTGTTTCTTTAAATTTGTATAGAGCTGCAAATAGCGAAAAAAATATTGGTTTTTAACATTTTTCTTTTGAATTCTCTGTGAAAATTTTTCTCAGTTGAATTTTGAATTTTCAAAATATTTGAAAAACTTTACAAATTTAAAAAAAAAAATTAATTTGAACATTTTCAAAAAATGTTTAAAAAATCACAAATTTTCAAAAACTTTTAATTTTTCAAAAAGGTTCGAAATTTGCAAAATTTTCAGTAATCTATTTTACCACGAATTTTCAAAATTTCCGCAATTATTCAAAGTTTCCTAAATTCCGAGCCTGTGTTCCAAAATGATAATTTTTTAATTTTCAAAAAATTTTAAGAACTTCAAAAATTGAAAAAAATATGTCAAAATTAAAAAAAAAATAAAAAAATTACAAATTTCAAAAATTCAAAAAAAGTTTCAACATTTTTTTAATTTTGAAGAAGATTGAAAGTTTTCAAAACTTTTTGTAATTTATAAAGTGAAAAAAATTTTCCCAAATTTTCATAAATATCAAAAGTTTCCTAAATTCATATTGAAATAAAAACACAATTTCAAACATGCCTCCATATGAACAAAAATTGTAACTGTTTCCCAAAATTGAAAATGTTTTATTCTCAAAATATTTCAAAAAGTTTTAAAATTAAAAAAAAATTATTTTGAAAATGTTTCAAAAATTAAAAAAAGGTCACAAATTTTCAAAAACTTTTAATTTTTCAGAAAGTTTAAAAATTCGCAAAATTATCTGTAATCTATAAATTTACCATTATTTTTCAAAATTTCCGTAATTATTCAAAGTTTCCTAAATTCATATCAAAATAAAAATAAAATTTCAAAAATTCCTCCGTATGAACAGAAACAGTGCCTGTGTTCCAGTCGCGTTTAAAGTCATGCATTTGTTATAAAAAATATTGTATGCACCAAGGGGAGGAAACTTTTTACGACTCGTCTACTTTTCGGTAAGAGCTGCAGGTAAGCGAGCACGAGCCAAAGGCGAGAGCGTAAGAGCCCCACTTCTCCCCCTTGGTTCATAATATGCTATTATATATATGGTAGACAAAAAATAAAATTTAAAAATTCTACTCGCTATTACGGGACTATTGCGTGTCTATTACGCATTATTATGCACTGTTATGCCTTATTACGTATTATGACGCGTAATTACATGTTATTGCACCTGAAATGTACGGAGTAAAATGCAAGTGAATCCCCCTCGTTCAAGTGTTCTCAAAGCAAATATTTAGTGTAGCTGCACTGCTACATCTTATTCTAAATCTCGGCAGAAAACACATTGGGACAAATCTCCTTACGAATAAGAATACACACCCCAGCGTCAGGGAAATCAATTGTAGCGGGACGCGTTTATTTTTAAAACTTACTTGCGCCAGTCGTAGCACTTTAGCCGTTGGTATTTCTAGCAGTGGAGGGTCGTTGACAGGCGTCACATTGACATAGAGCGGGAATCTCAGGCGCCCTTGAAGGTAACCTGGTAGCGTGTATCCAGTTCCTGATATCAGTGTCAAATCCAAGATCATGCTGTCTTCTGCAGTCTCACTCCCATCATGCATGTACTGTATCTGAAAAGCACATTGATATGATCAATTATTATTATTATTATTCTTATTTTAAACTTGTTCTCGGTTGAACCCGGTTTTCCATCATCAGCCACGGACTAAGACCTAATGAGATGAGGATGTTATAAATTAACTTAATACAATGTTTGAAATCTTTTGCAATGATTTTGCGGGTACAAAATTAGGAGCATGTTGTAGTTTGAAGTTCGTCGTTCATTGCTGTTGTCCTTACACAGGGGCCGCGAGCGTTGGAGGTGACAACAGTCGCCTCTGGATGCTTTCTTAGAGTTACCATCTGCCACTCCATAGGTGTTTAGTCGCTTTCTTCCTGATGGTCAGGAAAGTTTCTTACAATGCGACAGGTGCTTAATAAAACCACCTTCTAAAATCTCCTTTCAATAAACCCATGATTATTTTTTTTTTTAAACTTGATCTCGGGTGAACCCGGTTTTTCATCATAGTGACAAACTAAGTCAAGCGACTGATGAGATGAGGATGTTAGAATTTAATTTAATAAAATGTTTGAAATCTTTCGAGATGGTGTTGTAGGTAGAAACTTAGGAACATGGTATAATTTAGAGTTCGTCTTTTACCGCTGTTATCCTTCCATAGCGGCCGCAAGCATTGGAAGTGACAACGGTCGCCTCTACTAGAGCTACCATCTTATTATTATTATCTTATTATTATTATTATTATTATTATTATCATTTAAAAGACTCTTCATGTTTTCTATGGCTTTTGTTGTTCCTCTCAGCCCCTTTCCTCTTCGTTCTCTGTCTGTCTGGCACGGGAAGCCCTATCAGTACCAGTTCTATAGACAACATAGCCATCAAATTCATGAGAGGAAAGCTTAAGCCCTACCACGACGTAGTATTATTAATATTATTATTATTGTTGTAGATAGGGTGGTTCATTTATGTCCCATAGATTTGCGGTTTAACCTATTGTACTCCGTCTTTATTTTGAAAACCCAGGTGAAATAGAGACTGCCTGCTCACGACAATCTTCACTGCTGAAGCATTCTTGATGATAAATTTTAACAAACTGTGCGAATTTTCCAAAAAATGGCGCTGCTACGGAATTGTTCATTAATAAGTCAATTATTTTTTAAACCACTTTCATATATTTCAGACTTCACCTCGGACTTCTTACTTTTTCCCCTAATCACTTTTTCCCCTTTTTAAGAGAATTCTTATTTCTTCCCTTGTTATCAGAAAAGTTCCCCTTTTTCTCGTTTTTGCGATTAAATGCGAAATGAATTAGTAGAACGCAATACAAAAATCAAACTATTTACATTTATGCTTATTCACTTATATGCTTATTCATTTATAAATTGAAGGTCAAAGTTCCGACAACTGTAATTTGGTGATTGTGAATTCTCTTTTGTTAAAGCTCATTCGGCTTTAACGAACACATTCTCATCACGTATCTCGTGCTTCGCACTGGATTTTGTCAAAAATCTGAACTTTTCTATATTATATTCAACACAAATATATCAAATTCATATGACATTTACTATGTACCTCGGCCTGGAATTGCTTATTCAGATATTGCAAAATAAAGTACAAGTTTTATTTATCATGAATAATTTAATATTTGTTTCCTATTTTGCATTAAATTTCATTCTCCGCTACCCTGGAAAATGTATCATTTGAATAAGTTTATATTATTACAATTCATAATATTCATTGGTATTGAAACATGCGTATATTTATTGTCTTGTTTTTATGATTGGGAAAAATGCGCATGCTATAACAAAACAATTTTGCTATTAAACATTTTATTGCAGCTTCTCTCGTTTTTCCATTAATTTGATTTGTTTATTTTCAATGTAATTTTTTACATTTCAAACTAAAGATACGCATCCTAGCGTAAAGTGGTTTTGAGAAAATTTGTAGATATACTTTAGGCGAAAAATGTTGTTGAATAAAATGTTATTGTAGCTTGTGTTCTTTTTCCAAGAAGGTAATTTTTTGTTTTTAATATATTTTCATAATAAGAATTTATAACAAATGTGTAGATCTTTTTTGGTTATACAACTTTTGTATTTTCATTTTTTTCGTCTCTTATGTCATTTTTCCAAGAGTTTAATTTCTTTATTTTTCATTTTTCTATTTCTAGTGCAGTTTTTTACGAATAAAACCAGAACTACGCGTCTTATTAGCAACTGATTTTTGATAAATTGGTAGATCTTTTTCAAATATACATTTTTTGTTCATACATCTTTTTTCGTATCTTGTATAGTTTGACCGCAAAATGGAATTTTTGATTTTCCATTATTTTTTTGTGCGATCAAAATTTGAATCAATGATTTTTCAAAAAATTCAAATAGTTGTTATGAAAATATTGAAGGGTTTTCAAAATTCAACGTTTTTCTTCATTTGATATTTTTCATAACGTGCGTTGTTTGACTGAAAATATTCATTTTCGTTTGTTTTTTGGAATTTTGTAAATGTTTTAACTCTAGTCATTTTGTTTTTATCAAAAAAAAAATATCATCGTGATAAATTGTTCGTTTTTTTGAGAACTACTTAGAAACGTACATAGAATTTTTAAATCTTGAAAACAAGTTGTCACAAAAAATTGAAAATGCGCTCACTTTTTGAATTTTTATCAAAAATGGCTGGCTAACGAACCTAACCTTCATTTTAGGACACTCGAAGAGTATACCGAAGCCCAATCCAATATGTATACATTCTTTCGAAAGGTGTCGTGCTAACAAACTAAATTACAGACATACAGACAGACAAATTCGTAAAAACGTGGACATTCGACAAAAACGGGGGGGGGGGGGGGGTCAAATTTTACACAAATCTGATACCTTCTCTGATGAGAATGTAAAAATTGATTTTAAAAATATTGACGGAAAGATTGATGGACAGCCAGGAGAGGGTAAGAAAGTTGTCGACAGTATAGGAGCCATTACCAAAAGTGAGAAAAATATGCAATGCAGCTGAAATTGCAAAATATTATTCTGTACTTGCACCCACGGTGCTATGCGGTAGTGAGACCTGGATCTAAGAAAGAAAAGGTTAGAAGTAAAGTTAACGTGGTTGCCATGCAATTCCTGTGCCACGTATGCGGTAAAACGCTAATGGACAAAGTCAGTGATGAAATGATTCTCAAAGAATGTGGTGTAGAGGAAACACTGTTTGACAAGAGTGCAAGAAATTTGTTGAGATATTTTGGACATGTTGGGAGAATGAAAGAAGAACGACTGACTAAACAAGTGTATTTAGGTAAAGTAAATGTAGCATACCCAGAGGCAGACCGAGGACAGAATTGTGGAAATGTGTCAATGAGACCCTAAGTCGAAAAGATTTGAAAGTCATAGAAACACACGAACTTGTATAAGAAAATGTATGGACGTAAAAGAAGCTCAAGCTTTATGCTGGGACAGTAAAGTGTGGCGACAAATAGTTTATAAAAAATGTGTGATGAAGAGTGTGTGAGACGCTTGGAACGAAAGAACTTGGATATTAATTGGCCCGGGTGGAGAGCTTTAAATGGTGGATGTGATTAGAGTAAAGAGTATGGATCCAACTATGTAAGCATTAGTAAGTTGGCGTATTTTTGTGGGATCTATGACACATGATGACATGGTGAAGCTTTTCGCCTGACGTGATGGCTAGAGAAATTAATCAGGGACCTGGGTTGCAGCAGTGTTGCGGATTGCAGATTGAAATCTGGCTTTGTTGTAGAATAATAAAAAATAATAAAAATTAGCGTGTTATCGAATTATTGTTTTATTGAAACCACGTTATTCAAACTAGGTTGTGTATTCACTGCGTTAAACTTTTTGCATTTTTTATGAGGTCGTTTGAGCTGGGGGTTATCACTAAATGTGATTAAATTTAAACAGTGATCTAATATAATAGTAGTATAATATAGTAATTTAATAGATCTAATATAATAATCCTATATGATATAATAACAAACTGCATTTAATATTTATAATATTAAACTATTTATATTATTACTATTATATTTTTGGTTCAAAATTCGTCTCATATGGTTACAAATTCTACTATCTTTTTTCAAACACATCTCATTGGTTGAAAATTTATACATTTTTTCAAAATTCTTTTTTTCTTGTGGTACAACTTAATTTTTTTTATCTTACAATTTAACTACTCCATTTAGGGTTGAAAATTTATTCTTGATTAGGATGAAAATTCAATTACTTGGTAGAAAATTCATGTATTTTGTTCAAAATTGGTCTCTTTGAGTAGAAAATTAATCATGTTTGTCGAAAATGTATTTACTTGGATTGAAGATTCAACTATTTTGATCAGAAATTATTTTTTGGTTGAAGATTCATCATTTAAGTTGAAAATTAATCTGGTTGAATAATAAACTATTTTATTGAAAATTTGTTTTATTTTTTATTGAAAATTAATTTGTTCAACTGAAAATTTACCTACTCCATTTTTTGTTCAAAAATGATCTTTCATAGTTAAACATTCAACTATTTATTTGAAATTTTACCTTTTTTAGTACAAAATTCAACTATTTGGTTGAAAAATCGTCTTTTTTGGTGAAAAGTCAATTTTCTCGGTAAGAAAAATCGCTTTCATGGTTAAAAGTCAACTACTTGGTTTAAAGTTTAACTGCTTTACAGAAAATTAATTTTTTTTTTAAATCAAAGATTCATAATTTTACTTGAAAATTCATCTCTTTGAATATAAATGAATTTTTTCGTTTAAAAATTATATTTTTGGTTAAATATTCAACTATTTTGGTAGAAAATTCAACAATTTGGTTTGAAATTAAACTATGTGAATAAAAATGTATCTTTTTGATATAAAATTAGCTCTTTTGTTGAAAATTCACATGTTTGATTGAGGATTTAACTATTTTGTTGAAAATTATGTTTTTCTTTTGCTGAAAAGTAGTTTTTTCTGAACTGATAATTTAATTATTCCATTTTTGGTTGAAAGCTTATCTTGGTCAGTTGAAAATTCATCTATTTTGTTGAAAATTCATCTGTTGTTGGAAAATTCATCTTTGCAGGTTGAACCTTCAGCTATTTAGTTGAAAATTCGTTGGGGGGGGGGGGGGGAGAGGATTCATCTTTTTGGATAGAAAATTAATCTTTTTTTTTTGTTTTGTTAAAAATGCAACTATTCTGTTGAAAATGCAATTTATCTTGACTTCAATTTCAGGAATTTGAAGCATTTCACATTGAATTCAATATGGTACCTATCTACATTAATTTTATTGAAAAGAATTTCTTCCCCTATGATTTCCCTATTTCCCCTGTTTCGAAAGAATTTTGGGCTATGAAGTCTGATATTTTAATAATGCAGAATAAACTTGAAATCCGTTTTTGACCAAAAGCTAAGATACTTTCAGGGGAGGAGGGAGGGCAAATAATCACTGTATGAATTTAATCACATCCAATGATAACCCGCGGCTGCATCCGACTTTCTTAGAAGTACTTGCATTTGCCTCCACGTTTCGCTAGGGAGAAGAAAAATGAAAGAAAAACGGTCACCCATCCAAGTACTATCCACGATCGAAAGGTCCTAAGGTTCCTGACTCACCCAGGTCGATATTTACCGCGCAGCTAGTGCCACCGGTTTATCAAAGGATGTAACGGACACGGCAAGTGTAGCCAAGTAAAGTAAAACTGGAGGGTGTCATAAATCGCAGAGTTTTTACACTCCTTTAAAACCACACCATTAACCCCTGGTCGGTGTGGCTTCCTCGTAAATTCGGAGACATTACAAAGATTCGTGTGCTTTTATCGTCCTTTTAGTACTTTGCATTCACTAACGAAATTGATCCACCTATCTATTATTTTAGACACAGTAAATAAATAAATAATAAATAGATAAAAAATAAATATGAGTTTTTTGCAGTGGTCCCACCGTGGGACAGGATCCTAATAATATGTACGGCTAAAAGTCCAAAACAAATTGAAATGTGAATCTAACGCCGCTTTTATAGTTATCTGAGGTCTGTGATTCAGAATTTTGCATTAAAAATGCAAAATTCAGAATTGGCGGATGCAAAAAAGTGCATAATTTTACTCAAAAAATATGCGATTATAAAAAAATACATAACTGTAGATCCACAATGTCGGACACTTTTTCCATGAAAATAAAATTGGTTTTCGAGGTTGTTGATTACGAATTTGCAATGAAAATCTAAAATGCAAAATGAACGGGGTACCTGAAAAGCTTTCTTCTTGTACTTCTGAATTCCATGTCTAAAGTTATAAAGAAAAGACCACAATTCAAATTCTAACCTTTGATTGATACCAGGAACAATTTTTTAGGACTTATTTTATTTATATTTTATCAAATCTAATTTTTGAAGCCTCTTGTGGTGTTATGAACCGTAAACTTACCTTACATTTTACAGTAAATAATTATTATATAACTGTTTTCTTGTATAAAATATGGGTTATTTGATCTAGATACTCTCTGAAAGTAATTTAATTATTTACTGTATGTTCATAAACATTGAAAAAGAAAAATACTTTTTTTTTAACTCCCCATTTTTTATTTGTGAAGAAGGTTATGATTAGTTCACACAAATCTACTTATAACTTCAAAAATCGCAAAACTTCGCATAAGATTTTTACAGGGCTCGAAAAAATAGTCCATGGAACTCATTCATTGAAGAATAAGATTATATGTACTTTTAAAAAAATGTCCTTATGTCTCAATATTAAAAAGTTTACAACACCTTATATAATGATGTATTCAAACAGCAATAATTTCCTCAATTCTCGACGAAATTCCCAATTTCTTTTTCAATTAAAAAGGAGGTTGCAAACAAGAGTTTCATTGAAGATTTTTGGCATGAGAAAAGAAAAATCATGTTAAACTTTTGTTTTTTTAAATCATCATATATCATTCCTTCTAACTTGTAGTTTTCTAATTTCACATTTCATTTAAAGAATAAGACATTCTTAAAAAATGTATGAAGGCTTTTACTTTTAAGGGGAATGTTAGAAACGCGATTTTTTTCTGAATTTTTTGAATATCCGTAAGTTATCAATTTGTTCAAAAATAGAAGAATATTTTTCTAGATCCAGCCCAATGTTAAGGGTAATTGCCAAAAAGATGATTATTTAAGAGAATGAAATTTTAGAAAAAAATTTTCAAACCGCACAAAATATTTGAAAAAAATTAGGATTAACCCAAGAGAGTATGCAGATATAAAACTAAGAGCTCGATGTGTGTATTTGTGGTTGATATAAATTTTACACGTTGTCGCGTGACAGGACATGCGACTATAATAAAAGTATAAAATGTTAAAAAGCTTTTGAAAATATATGCAGTACAGATAAAAATATTTACAAATATGGGAAAAGTGACTATTTTCACGATTTATTTGATTTTTACTTCAACGTTTCAAAACCTTCTCTCATTTCATAGTATGACACATTAATATGGAGCGTTACTGGACATTCAATAAAAAAAATATTACGCAAAAACCTTGATAATTATTAAATATTATTGAGAGTATATTTCTTTGATTTATTTTAAATTTGATAGATTTGAACTTCAATTTTCTAGCAATCCAAATGACAAATATATATATATATATATATATATATATATATATATATATATATATATATATATAT
>CAKNXH010000242.1:607722-638293 GCA_932178445.1 Andricus quercusramuli
TATATATATATATATATATATATATATATATATATATATATATATATTATTCTTGAAAGCTTTATATTTTTTACAGTTTGAAAGTGTGCAATGCTTCCTAATTTAGATGCTTTCAAAATACAATATTTATAAAAATCTATTTTATTGAATTTGTTTTACATTAGATTTTTTAAGGTTAAATTGCTTTCACAGTTACGGTTACTTTGGAATTCAAGTTTTCAAGTAAGAATGGTCATAAAATTATCATTGCTTAAAAATTTCTTGATTTCAAATTTGGATTCATATTGATGAACTGATATCAATTTCTTGGCAAATTATAATTGGGTTCTTATTGCAATACTTCCAAATTAAATTTTTATTCAATTTACATACTTTTTTTTAAACTTTATTTTCATAGAATCTTCTTTTTTACATAAAAGTTAAATTTTTTTATATTTTCTCAATATTTTGGTAGTTTGAAAACTATTTGGCTCAAAACTAAGCTAAGTATAAGAATGTACGAAAAAAATGTAGCGACGGAAGCACAATGTCAATATTGTGTTTCGTCAAAGTTTTTTGGCGTGAGAAAGGAAAAGAAACGTAACGAAAGTTTCGTTATGTTTCTTGTGTGAATACATTTCGAAATGCCACATAGTTTTGGCATTGAGCCAAGGCAGCATACATTTTTTTTGTACTTGCCCAAAATCAGCGTAGTTTTTGGCCCAATTTTTTTCATTTTGTAGAAATAATTAAAAAAAAACGAAAAATACACTTTAATTTCGTTCTGATCCCTGCTTTTTATCATTCAAAGTCCTAATAGTATAAATTTCTTGTTCAAATATGAAATCAGAAAATACTTGCTTCACAAGTTTAACCTATTTACGCATAGTGAATCTGTAATTGAAAATTTGTTGTATTCATTTTATTTTTGGCTAGACGTTGAAATCAAAAAGAACCCAATTTTTTTTGCCTAAACTTGATAATCGAATCGATGATATTCTAAACATATTTTAGTATGTTTTGGAATATTTCAGAATATTCCGAAATGTTCTAGATGATTGTAGAATTTTGCAATATTCTGGAAATATCCGTCCTTTTGTAGAATATTCTGAAATGTTCTACAATATTTTAAAATGTTATAGAATGTTCTGCAATATTTTGGAATTTTCCAAAATTTTCTAAACTATTCTCTTATTCTAGGAGATTCTGTATTTTCCTAGAGCATTCGGGAATATTATAAGAAAATCTTGAATATTCTTAAATGCTCTAGAATCTTATCGAATTTTCTTAATTATTCTAGCATTCTGGAATGTTCTGTATCTTTCTAACGTATTCTGAAATTATTAAAAATATTTTTAATATTCCCGAATGTTTTAGGATGTTCATTATTTTTTTCTTCATTTTTTAACATTTTTTTTATTTCAAGTTAAAAGTCTTAAAATGTTCATTACTGTAATACAACTTGGAGATAAATTTAAATTTGTCTGATGTATACTTAGGTCATCAAATCAAAGTTACCATGACAGCTTCTTACGACCATACCTTAATCTGCTTAAACCATTTCGGATGTTTTTCTCAGCGTTATTTTCAGAACCGGAAGTTTTGTAGGTTGTTCGATAATAAATTAAATTACTGCTCTGAATTCAGTTGAGATTTCAATTCAAAATCAAATTAACATGATTTTATATTAATTCCCTCTGACAGCAATGTGTTACGTACAAATTTAGGCAATTGAATCCTGAACGATTTTCCTGAATGTAGAAAAAGAATTTAATTCTTAATCGTGAATGAAATTATTAGTTCTTGCATATTCAGATTCTTTTTAATGGAACCAGTAAAAATGACAAAAGCTTTAAAAATACAGTGCAAGAAAAGTCAGAAATAACAGCGAAAACTCTGCTTGGAAAAAGTAAACTAGCTGAGAATTCGTCCTTGGGTGTTTCTACTTTGTTGGTATGTATCATTTTATTTATATTAAATTTGCTAAAACTGTAGCAGAATTATAAATAATTTACTGAACAAATAATCCTGCTTCAGTAAAACTCTAATTACTGACAGACTAAAATAGTTTAAAGAATTACCTCTTCAGTTAGCATTTCGTAATGAATGTACATATTTAATATTTTGAATAAGTTCAATTTTCATAACATCAAAATGTAGAAATCTATGAACATATCTCAATTTTATTATCACAGATTTATACACTTTCTCTCGTTAATATTTCTTTCCAATTAAAACCAGATGCTTGTCAATTAAAGCTACCTCTAAAACCTAAAGAATGATCATCCCTTCAAAAGCCAAACCCCAAAAAAATATAAGCTTTGAATTACATCTCCGCCCCTCACCTCGATACTATTTTTTAAACTTCATTGGTCCATTTCTCATCTTTGAATCGTTCCGAATCGCGCCATAAACATGCGCGCGTAGTTAAATCTTCGTGGGAATCAAGGGTTCAAAAAAACACATCGCGAATTTTTTTTTCTATCTTAACGAGAGGACCGAACTGCTTGAGCTTTGCCTCGCGCATGACGGGTCCATAATTAATGTCCCTTTTCAAATACCGACATCTGCTTCTGACTGGCGGCCAAAGTTAAGCTTCAGAGTAAGGATTCAGGGATTCAGTGTGAAAATTATTAGCATACCGCGTCAAAGGCGGTGCCATTGTTTCACGGTCGTCGAGGCTCAAGACAAGGACATTTCTACTAATTAAAATCAAATTGAAAACTTTGAGAGCAACTTGTTTGGCCAGCAAGCTAGAAACCGCGACAGGGGAAGAAATCTGACAAAAAACGATAATGAGCGGTGGCGGTGCTTATAAATAGATGCTCTGTCACTTGGTAGGGTAAGTGTGGGTATCCGAGGAAGAGAGATCGAGTAGAGTATGTAGAGTTGGGGCGGGCTGCACTCGCGATGGTTCTAAACTTAGTCCTTCGGGCACTGTACTATGTATAGCGTCTAATCCTATGACGAACTGGAAAAGCTGATGACCCTTCTTGCCCCGCAAATCTATGCACATATGTTTTGGCTAGTCGGTGTCTAGCCCCCTTCCTAGAAACTAGGTTGCCATTCTTAGTTACGCAGTCAACTAATTTTGGGCCTATAGAGAAGACATCATGTTCAACCAGAACTAGATGATGATTTTTCAGCTAGTTCGGCATTTATAGTTACGCAGTGAACCAATTTTTGGCCTATTGAGAGGTCATCGTGTTCATCTGGGGGCTAGTATGCTTTTCCTATTGGGGAGGCGTCACAAAGATCATTGAGAAACTCTCATAAAAGATGGGGGAGATCTGCCCTGGTGTTTTTGGAATAGGATTCAATTCGCTTGAATCCGTTTGAAAACATTAAAAAACATTATGAATCTGACTGAATCCTATTCCTAGAACCTAGTTTGCCAGTTTTAGTTGAGCAGTGAACCAATTTTTGGCCTATCGAGATGGCATCGTGTTCAACTGGGGGCTAGGATGTTTTCTCTACTAGGGAGGCGTCACAAACATCATTGAGAGACTTCAATAAATGATGGGATGAATCTACCCTGGTGTTGAGGGATGGGATTGAATTCATTTAAATCTGTTTGAATACGTTAAAAACTTAATGAATCTGACTGAATCCTATTCCCAGAACCTAGTTTGCCATTTTTAGTTACTTTATTCTTTAATTCGAAACTTCCACTTTCATTGGTATGATGTTTAAAAATTATTTTTTGAAGAACTGAGCGGTTTGTTTGTCGATAAGTTGCGACATATTGATCATTAAACTTCTAGATACACTTTGCAGACATGTTTTTTTAGCAACAGTGACAATAAGAAATGACCTAATTGATCAAACTGTAGAGAGCGCGCTTCTTGAATGCCTGCATGTGCGAAATTAGCCGCGTAGTTTCTTGTCAACGCTTCCTTTCAAGAAAACCAGATGATGACATGGGAATAAATTGACATGGAAACAAATAGTATGGGTGCAGTATACGGAAATTAGTAATCTTGATAAAGTTACTCAATAGCGAATTAGTTCCTAACATATGAATAGTTGTACCATTTATTTTGGAAATTAGGACCTATAAACACAGCTGAAATATGGAACGCAGGAAGATTGCACACAGACTATGAATTTTGAAATGAAAATCCACGATTCTTTTTTAAGCTTGGAATAAATTATGAAGCAAGTATATAAGAGATGTTTCCAATAAAAAAGTAAAGGGTCAGCTTGAGCTAAAGTGAAAGAGAAACAGATTGAGGAGGAAATGTAATAAAATATTGCTCTCCTTCAAGTTGAATCAGCTTTCCGTTTCATTGACTCTTTTTTTTCTTTTTTTTGCAGAGAAGGGCAGTAAATACAGCACTTTAATACAGAGCGTTTTTATGTTTTCCTCAGTGCACTTTTCGTTCAAGTAAGTTACTTTTAGAAACACCATTCTGTTTGCATTTTTAGCACGACTTCTCAGCAAAGGAGATTTCGTCTTGTCAGTTTCGCTACTCCCCTGAGGTTCTCTCGTAAGTCTTTTTTTTACATAAAGATATTCCAGCTAAAATCGTAGCCGAAGAAATTTGAAAAAAGGAACTGAGAATTAACGTGCTTAATCGTATAGAAACAGATAAACCATGTTTTTTCATTTGATCATTTTTATATTTTATTATGTCTACATCAGAAGAGAAAATAAATTTTTTGTTTGTAAAATAGATTAAGACACTTTTGATACACAAAATTTTATACCGATAGGTTGAAACTATAATATTAGATCGGGGGCAATCCATAAATTACATCAGAGCTTTTTGGGTGGAAGGGTTTTCGGGAAATTTGTACGATCTGATACATAGGACGTGGTTTGGACGGGTTTAGTCATTTTATAACAAAAGGTTGTAATTATGTTATAACAGTTGTTATTGTTGTTTCAGTATAATTATCTTAGCATTTCTTCCAATCCTTCTGTAAGAAAATATCCATAAAAACCAAGTTTCGTTTACAATTTGTGAAATTACTACTACCCGCAAAATGTTTAATATTTTTTAAGTTCATCGGGTTAAGCTACAAGATATTGAGGGATTACAGAGGATTCCCAAGATTTATAAATACTACAAAGGAATTTCAACGGATATCGCGGGGTTTTGTAAAATATCAAAGGATTTTTAAAGGCTTTTAAAGGTTCTCAATAAGGTAATTTAATGAATTTTTCATGATCTCAGAGGATTTCATAAGTTTAGAATTTTCAAGGGATTTCAGAGGATTTTATAATATTTTTGAAAAATTTCAAAGAATTTATAAACCAAAAAAATGCAAAGGTTTTTTCAAAAGCTATTAAGAAATTCAAGGGAACTTGAATAGATTTCAATAAAATTTCAAGGATTTTAAAGATTATAGGGTATTTCATAAAATTCCAATGAATATTCAAGAGATCTCAAAGTTTTAAAGGGATTTAAAAAGATTTCAAAGGATTGAAAATATTTTAGGGTATTTCAAAAGATTTCAAGGAAGATTCAAAAAAATTTTGGAAATAGATAGGTCACAATCAAATAGGCATAGGCCACGTTTGGGAAAAAATAAGGTTTATGATGGATATTTTTCTAATAGATGATGCAGCTTTTTATGCCTTTCAATTTTTGACAAGTATATAGTTCCTTTGTTGCATGTTCCACATTGTTTTAATTTTCTTTTCTTTTTTCATGATAATAACTTCTATTTGCTAATCTAGCTGTTTCGGATAGTAAGTAACTAAATTATATTTAGTAAGCCATGGCTGACAATATTTTGAGAAATTGCGTAAATAGGCGTAACGTATTCGTCATTACGTATTTTTGTTACGAATTGTTACATGGGGGAGAGTAGGTGTAAAAATTGACAAAGAATTTGTTACGTAATTTATGGATGGCGCCTTATAAGGGAACTGTATTAAACAGTGAGAATTTTGAAAGTTTTTGAATGCCCTGTATGGGGTTTAATTTGACTTGTTGATTAGTTTTGCTTTTAATTAAAAACTAGTTACCTTATTCTGATTAACGTCCAGCAACGTGAATGCATGATCCCTTCCGTTATTAAGAAGGTCCAGGGACAATGTTCCATGAGCAGGTGGTGTTACCAAAGTAAATATAACAGCACTTTCCTCGACCCTATATTTAGCAATGTCCAGTACCATAGCGATGTTTTCAGTAGTCACTATTACGTGATCCCCTTCGTAAACTGCCAGGGGTCTGAGATCCAAAATTCCCAGGTTTACTGGCAAATTGACATTCGAGAAATTCTGTAAAACACAGAACAATTGATTAATTATAGGAAAATCAAATTTACCAAAGTATTCTTACTTCTAAGCACTAAAAAACGTCATTTGCCTAATGTAAAAATATTAACTTATACATCCTTATATGTTGTCTTATAGGCGCTGACAAAAATTACCGGAAATATTTTTTGAAACAAAAAAAAAACACGCAACTATACATTTTCTTGTCAAATGTTCCGTAAAAACTTTGCCTTCACAAATTAAAAATATTGATCGAAAATTGGTCTCGTTAATTTTTCTAAAAAGCAAATTTAAAAAAATGATGTAAGAACCAAAATTGATCAATTCTAGTAACAAGGTGTTTTTTGGAATTTCGCAGACGCTACCTTCTGAATTTATTCGTTTTGATGGAAAAATACTTCAATAAATTTTCTTCTATTTGAACAAAAATTGTATAGAGGCTCCATTAGACCCTTTTACGTCTGAAAATTAATTTTCTTAGCTTGCAATTTTTTAAAAACAAATTTAAGGCTAAAAAATTCTTTCATCCCTTTGAAGTATTTCTTATTTATGAAGAAATAAGCCTTAAATTTGAAAAATAATGTGAAGATATCGGGCTTAGAATACGAGAATTTGTAATTTCGTTAAAATTGATGGTCTGAAATGGAACCTGAACAATTTTTTCCCCGAAGTAATTTTTTTTTGCTGATTTCTTACAATCTTTCAAAGATTATCCGCCAATTTTAAGAAATTGAGAGAATATTTTTTCAATATTCAGTGTTTTCCGAATGAACGTAGTTATTTGAGATTTTTTTGTTCGAAGTGGCAATTTTTACTCTTTTAATTGATTCGAACGGAAATCAAAGAATTTAGATAAATCGCAAGATGATGACTGTTCTCCTTATTCGGTTTGGCCGTAAAATTGACTTTTTGGATTTTAAATTATTTTTTGTGCAATAAAAATGTGAATTTTCGATTTTTCAAGAAAATTCAAAAAGTCGTTATGATAATCTTGTAGGGCGTGTAAAAAGAAACATTTTCTAATTCTGATTTTTTTCGTATCGTGCGTTATTTGGCTGAAAATGTTAATTTTCGTTTCTTCTTTTGGATTTTGAAATTGCTGTAACTCTAAAAATTTTCATTTTATCGAAAAATTTCATTGGAATAAATTGTTTGAATTTTCAAGTAAGATGAACAGCTGCGCATATAGTTCTCAAATTTTGAAAAAAATGGTCTCAAAAATTTTCAAAATGCTCTCACTTCTTGAATTTTCATCCAAAATGGCTGGCTAACGAACGTGACCTTTAGTTTAGGAGACTAAAAGAGTATACCAAAGGACAATCGAATAGATCAATTCTTTCGAAATGTATCGTGCTCACAGACAGACAGACATATATACATACAATAAGACACAATCGTAAAAACCAGTTTTTTGGGTTCAGGGGGTCTCAAAACGTGGACATTTGACACCAACCGGGGGGGGGGGGGGCCCAATGTTACACAAATCTAATACCTTCTCTAGATGAGAATGTTCAAATACTAATTTTCACTTATCGGGCTGATCAATTGAAAGAGCAAGAATTACCACAATGAATAAAAAATCCTAAATGTCGACGCTCGTTCGGAAAATATTGAATTTTGAAAGATAATCTTAAAATGATTGTCAAAAAAATAATCTATTGCCAAGCGGTGAAATAAATGTCTCTTTATTTTTACTCTAGAGTCTAGAATGATATATCCCAATAAAAACGCATCTGATACCATGACCTAGACTTTTCTTGAGATTTTGCCAGATTTAAAATAAAATTAAAGGGTAGCATAGCCAAACAAATTAATCCACATGTGACTGATTTTGAGAAGAAACAATAAACGTTCTTCAAAATCTTATTTTCAGTTCAATTAAAAACTGAGGATCCGATTTCTAGATTAATAGTTGTTGTTGAATGAAGACGAAAAGAGTTTGATTAAAAAAAGCTTTTGACAATTTTTTAACGAACGTAGGGCGCGAAACTGCGTTCTATAAACTTCTAATGGGCTCAAATTGAAGGTCAAACCTTGAGCTTCAAGATGAGTATTCTGAAAAAAATATTTCCGTTGCCTATCTTGAGCGACAACAGGTTTTTGATGTGCGCGCGTTCGTCCGGATTGTGAGGAGTAGCGCAGCACAAAATTATAACCTTGAATTTTTTCTATTAGAAGTATCTTAAACGTCAAGTTGGCCCCCTACATTATTCTAAAAAAATAGCCAAATAGGCGTTTGCCCTTAATTTTCTCAAAAGCTTGAGGTGATAGAAATATTTTGCTCTTGGATACAGATTAGCGATCCGAAATCGATGTCAATCATGTTACTTTGGTCCAGGTAAAATTAATGAATTTTTCCGGGGGTTTTGTTCCTGATATTTTCCATTTTTATACAAATTTGCAAAGAATAAGCAATCATCGTTATTTTATTTTTTATTTGTTTGAAAATTGAAGAAAATACAATATTCGTCATTAATGGTAATACTTAATCATTTTTCCATGCCTAAAATATCACGAGAAAAACTTGTGACGATATGAATCGAATGGAATTGATTGAGAAAAATCTTCCAAATTGTTTTTTAATTTCAGGGTGGGTAGTAGTTAGGTAAAGATATAGTCACATTATATCGAATTTTCTCGTACAAAAAAATACTCTGAGATTTTTTAATTATGAAGTTTCATAGTTTATATAAATTGCTCAGGATAAAGTAATAATTGCACCAGTCGGAAGGATTACCTTAAGTTAATATACACACATACCGCGAAGACTGGAAATTACAGCTTCCTTGTCAATTATAAAGGGATCAGAAAATATATGAATATATGTATGAATATCCAGATGAATTGTATTAAATTTTGAAATATTAAGTCTCTTGAGGAAATTGAATGATTTAATAAATATTTATCAGAAACACAAACATTTTGACTGAAACGAAAAAAATCGTTTATTTGAGTTAAATTTTTTTTTCAACATTTTATAAACAGCTTTTTTCAGGAACGGTAACGGTAACGCGTTACTTTTTTTTAATTACAGTAACGCCAACGCGTTACAATCTTTTGTTAATTGTAATGCAAAGTAGAACACCTAACTGTACGTTATTTTACGAAATGTGTTAGCGGTATTTATACTGATTATGTGTCCTGCTTATCAATCAGGAGACATTTGTGGAGTGAAGAAATAACAAATCTTTTACTCAAGAACTCTAATGACATGGAAACATTCTTTTGGACAAAAAAAAAACAACTCAAACTACATATTTCGAAATTGGAGAGTATCTTCAGCTGTGCATAATGATAGACATAAAAGGGTTGCAGATAAATTGATGAAATTTGGAGAGCCTATTTTCCTCACTAATATATCTTGAAACTGACTGAAGGATGTCTAGAAATATTCATTAAATTTTTTTTAAGCACTTAATAATATTTCAAAAATCGTTTTTTTTATAGTTAAACTTTTTTCATTAGCATAATTCAAAGTTGGTGCAAGAATATAAAAGATTCCTTGGTTCGAGACGAATCGATTGACCTATAATATTGATATGTTTTATTAAAGCGTAGAGAAGTTATGGTAATTTATATATTTTGAAAATCGGGTTCCTATATAGTAAAACTTTTTTCATTAACATAATTCAAAGTTGATGCAAGAACAGGAAAGATGTGTGGATTCGAGACAAATCGATTGACCTATAATATTAATACATTTTATTGAAGAGTAAGGAAGCTATGATGATGCATAATATTCGAAAATACGGTTTTTTATTGTAAAACTTTTTTCTTCAATATAATTGAAAGTTGATGCAAGGATATAAAAGATTCCTTTGTTCGAAACGAATCGATTGACCTACAATATTAATACATTTTATTAAAGAGTAGGGAAGTTATTGTAATTTACATATTTTAAAATCGATTTTTGTAGTAAAAATGTTCTCATTCTCATAATTTAAAGTTGATGCGAGAAGAGAAAAGTTGTGTTGATTTAAGACGAATCGAATGACCTATAACATTGACACATTTGACTGAAGGGCAAGAAAGCTGTGGTAATGCATAATATTTGAAAAAACGATTTTTTATAGTGAAACTTTTTTCACTAACATAATTCAAAATTGACGCAACAACAGAAAAGATTCTTTGAATCGAGGCAAATCAATTGATCTATAAGATTAATACACTTTATTGAAGGTTGAGGAAGTTAAACTCATTTATAATATTTGAATCATCTGTTTCAAACCGAAAAACTTTTTTCATCGACATAATAATTCAAAGTTGACGCATTAATAGGAAAGACTTTTTCAGCATAAATTTTCAAATAGAGTAATTCTGACAATTTTCGTAAAGAAATCACTAAGATGGGAAAGGGATAGGGTGCGACAGATTTTTTGTCTTCCCTTTTCCAGCTTGTAAAATTATCATTTCGAAAACAAAATTTGATTTGTCTGAATTGTCTTTGTATTTAAAACCTTATTTGTATTATTTTGTAATTTTTTATTTTTTGTAAATTTCTATTTTTAAATTGAGCAAAATTAAGACTTTGGTTTGTCTATTATTGAAAAAAATAAGTAATGCTTCCTCTAGGATGAAGCAAATACATTTGCTAACGGGAAGCAAAGTGCTCGTGAAATGAGCACCATATAATTACATAGCCACACGAAAAAAACATTTTTCGGGCCTGGAGGTTAGACCATGTTGACTACATGTTTTTTGGGTCGCTGAACCCGAATCCGACGTCCGAAAAACCCCAGCACGTCAGGGTTCTGACATAACCTCATAACAATTTTTTTTCAAGTCCGGGGGCCAGACCATGTTTATTATATTTTTTTGGTGTCGCTAAATCCGAATTCGAGGTCCAAAAAACCCCAGCACGTCAGGGTTCTTACATAACCTCATAAGACCTCATACATTTTTTTTTCAAGTCTAAGGTTCAAACCATGTTTATTATATGTTTTTGAGCTCGCTGAATCCGAATCTGAGGTCCAAAGAACCCCAACAAGGCAGGGTTTTGACACAACCTCAAAAAATCTCATTAAACTTTTTTTCCGAGTCCGGGGGTCAGGCCATGTTAACTATATGTTTTTGGGGTCGCTGTATCCGAATCCGTGGTCTAAAAAACTCCAGAACGTCCGGGTTTTGATTTTCAAAGAAACTCGTTTCTTGACCTAAATGGAATTTCCTTTTCAATTTATGGTTTAGAGGATTTTCATTTGTCTCAACAGGAATCCTTTTGCAGCAAAAAATTTCCTCATTCGATTCAGATTCAGCGACCCTAAAACATATAATAAACATGGTCTGACCCCCGGACTCAAAACTAATTTGTATGAGGTTTTTTAGGTTAGTCAGAACCCTGATGTGCTAGGGTTTTTCGAACCTCGGATTCAGATTCAGCGACCCAAAAAACATATTGTCAACATGGTCTGACCTCTAGGACCGAAAAACGATGCACGTTTTGAAAAACTATTTTTATTAAAATAAAAACAAATTCTACGTGAATTTTGTGATTCGAAGTTAATAATAGCGTAAAGTAAGAACAGTTTATAAATTATAAAGGTAAAATTCTTGATTAAATTACATAAATTAAACTATAACTTCAAAGTTTGAAAGCACTTTCAAATAAAAAAATAGAATACTATCTGAAGTTTTTGAGAATTTAGAATGACTTAACAACAGGTAAAAAAAGTAACGCCAAGAGAACACGTTACTTTTTTCAGTAACGGTAACGCATTACGAATTATAGGGAAATAACGGTAACATTAGCACGTTAATTTTGCTTGTTAACGTTTCAAGCACTGTTTGGAATAAGCTTTTCCGTTTTTAAACTAAAATATTTAAAAATCGGAATACATAATTAATGAACAGCGCTGAAATTGCTTGTTGGTTTGAAACACTGTTCTTTCGCAGATTAATTATTCACGTGAAGATAGTTTTATCGAGAAGCACTTCACTGGCATTCAATTAGAGTTCACTTTGCGCTGTAGCGCTGGAGAAGTTATAAAAAGAAGGTTCTGCGAGTTACTTTTTTTACCGGTTGATTAATAGATCTCAGCTCCTTGTCTTGAATTAAGAACTCTCATTATGTCTGTTGATTATTCAAACAAGGAAAAAAACCCTGTGACATTAATGTCTATCTAATGAACGTTCTTTTGTTCTCGCTGAATTATATTTAATCGTTTTTCCTTCTTTTTGCCTAAATATTTAGGACAATCCATTCACCAATCCACTTATTCAATCCAGTAATTTCTTCCGAAATAATCTATCTAAAAAAGCGGTGTAACGAAATATCTCGAAAATCTCGTAATCATTGTCGAAAACCTGATTGGATTTTCATTACATAGGCACACAAAAATATAGAAGTGTGAGGAGCCAAAAAAGGGACTTATATAGCGTTGTAGTATTTTTCTAGCCGTTTTTTTCACTGTAAAATTAATTTTTTTAATAAACCTTATGTTCGGAAAAATTTCATAAGGTTTTATTCACGAAAAAAATTTTTTGGCTACAGTTATTAACAACAAAAATTTAATGTCATAACATGATCAACGTTTTTGTCCTAAACGACTAAACGGATTTTGATGATCCTTATGCTGAAATCTTTATTTAGAAACGTGCATTCCAGAAATCTTTCTTCTGAATATTAAAACATTGAATATGTTGGAAAATAGGAATTGTTTATAAACAAATTGAACTTTTTGTCTACAAACTTTTATTTGAAAACTTACATTACAAAATTCTTTTTTCCGAATATAAAAATATTGAATCTGTTTAGAAAATATTGATTGTTTATGAATAAATTGAACTTCATTTAGAAGAATAGTAATCACCATTTTTTAAATAGACTGACGCACAATATGCTCTGAGCGCTCGCGCGACGCATAAAAATATTCATATCTTGTGAAATAATAGAAACTACTTAGTATTTCTTTTCGCATTTCTCTCCAGAAAAAATGTAGAATAATGTGCAAAAAAGTTTTCTTTCATGAGAACAAAAGCACGATTTGTGCATGAACAATTGGTAATTTGAAAAAAAATGTTTTTATATTCATAAGATTCATAACAAAAATTTTTGGAATGTACGTTTTTAAATATAAAATTCGACGTAAGAATCGTTCCAAATCCGTTTGGCCGTTCACGAGAAATATGTTAATCATGTTGTAACATCAAATTCCCATTGTTAATAACTTTAACAAATAAATTCTGCTTGCGACCAAAACCTGGTGAATTCTTTTCGATTATAAGGTCTATTAAAAATTTATTTTACAGCGCGAAAAAACAACTTTCGATTTATGGTGGCCTGCTTGGGATAATTTGACCTAAACTAAAAGTTCAACCTCAAATGGAAAAAAAACTGGTAAGCAGATAATTCCAATCAATGCAGATTTCGACTATGCTAGATTGATACCACAATGCTATATAGATCGCTTTTTGGCACCGTATTAGTATTTTTAAGAAAGAATTTTAATATAAAATCATAAAGTTTCGAGGACTTAAAATTTCTAAAAATTTGGGTTTGCATTGGATTTTTTCACCTGAAATCACAATTTTTAAACAAAAATCATTATCAGTATTCCCAATGTTCAACAATTTCTGGTTCTCTTAGAGTTTCACACTGGGAATGGCTATTTTGAATCATGAATTATTAGATTTCAAAAATGAGAAATTTTTCAACAATTTACGTGTTTCGGTTTCATAAGCATTTTTTACTTGAAATTGACTTTTTTTTTAATTGTTAGATTTTGAAGTTCCATAATTTTCTAAACAATTTAAGGTTACGCTGGAGTTTTCGTCAAAAATTGGTATTCTCAAACAAATATCAAAGTTCGAACAAGATTTAGAATCTTTCAACAATTTTGTATTGTTAGTTTTTTCGTCGGATGTTTGTATTGAAAAAAATAGATTTCATATGTTATATTACAGTTTTTAACATGAAATTGGTTATTTCAAACCAAAAACATTAGATTTCGAAGAAGATTTATTTTCTAAACAATTTAATGTAATGTTATGTTAGAATTATTCACCGGAAATTATTAGTATTCTTAATAAAAAATTATTAAGTTTCGAAGATTATTTAGAATTTTTCATTAACTTCAGTTTATGTTGGCGTGTTCCATCTGAAAAATTATATTTGAAGCCAATGATTTTTGTGTTCAAAATAATAGAATTCACAATGAGCTTATTTATTCGGAAAAATACATTTTTATTAAGAAATTATTAGATTTTAAAGGTCCATTATTTTAAACAATTTAAGTTACGTTGGCGTTTTCCATCGAAAATTGGTATTTCTAAAGAAAATCATTATAATTTTAACAAGATTTAGAACTACATAACAATGTTCGTTTGCGTTAGTGTTTTTTGTGAGAAATTGGTGTTTTCAATTTTTTTTAAATTTTTTTACAGAAGGTTTACAACTTTTCAGCAACTTTAGGCTATATTGGCGTTTTACACCAGAAATAGTTATTCTCGGTAAAAAATTATTAGATTTGAAAAAAAACTTGAAATTCTTTGTAGAATGTGGGTTAAACTAGAGGTTTTCAATATAGATTTGGAAGAATATTTACAATTTATTAATAACTTTAGGTTGTTGTTGGTATAATCAACGTGAAATCTTGTTTCGAAAAATAAAGTTTACAAGGTTGAAATATTTCGGATGCCATTAGTATTCTTATCGTAAACAGACATTTCTATTAGGAATTATTTGCAAGGTATATAATCTTCTAACAAATCACAGTAACGATGGCGTTTTACATCGAAATTTTTCTATCTTTAATCAAAAAGCATTATAAATTGAAAAAGATTCACAATTTTTTAACAATTTTGAATTAGTTTAGGGTTTTTTGTTAAGAAAATTGAATCTTTGGCAGTTAAAAATTCAACTGTTAAAAATTGAGAATATTGACTTCAAAAATCAATCTTACAACTTTGAACAACTTCATATTATGTTGGTGTCTTTTGTCAGAGAAAGTCGTATTTATGAAGAAAAATGCAACGGGTTCGATTGTTTGTAAGTTATGAAAAAAGATTATATAATAAATCTGAAGTTAAGATACCAATTTTCGTCAATTTTCAAAAATATTGTCCTTGTTTTTATTTGATATTTTTTTAGTTGGCATGAAATACAAAAATGTTGTATTGATATTAATTTTATATTTTAATTTAAAAATTGCCTGAGGCAAAAAAGTGATGATCGAGCGCGATGCGCGCGTGTCTGTTTTTCAGTTTTTATAAATAAAATACACAATTTGAGCGAAATTATACGATATATAAATCCCGGTGTCAGGAGAAGATTTTGTCTGTGACATCTGATAATGTTGAACTCAATCTGTCTAGTAGATAAAATCCTTGATGGAGCCTATACAACTTCAGACAGTGTACCTGCCGTCGTAAATCCAGTCACGGTATCTGCATTTCCCATGTGACCTCTGATTCGCAATTGTCTCCATCGCATTCAATTTATTTTCAAGGGGAAAAACCTGAAGTGTACCAAAAAATAGGTGCTTTTTCTTTCATAGAACAAAGAAAAAAAAGTTGGTGATATGAAAACAAATAAAAAAATCCTATACACCCTAATGGAAAAGAAAAAACTGCAGGTCGAGTTGAACTAAACCAAAATTGAATTTTACCTGCAGCAAAAGAAAATCCGATTTATTTTTGAACGAAATCAGATTCTTGTGAAAGCTTCCACGCCGGGGAAAATAAAAGTTGAATCAAAGTCTAAGAAATGATTTTACTTAATACGTCATACTAATAAATATTTCTTCAATACAAAGAAATAGTTTTATCTAAACCACAAATAGGAAATTAGTTAAGCAAATTGATAACTATTTCAGGCAGTGAAGTATTGATTAAGTGTATGAATGTTTTTATTGATTGAATGAAATAAGAGACTTGTGTTCTGAACCATTTTTGTTTCAATTCGCTGAATAATAATTCATCATAAAAATTATATTCACTCGAAGAAAACCAAACAACTTGATTTACACATGAATCAATTAATTCATCTAAATACGTACGTCACTTCAAAAAATTGTTTTCATCGAAGTGTTAAAATATTTCTTTGGGTATGAAGAACAGCATTAAAGAAGTTTCACTAAAAAATAATTTCTTTGAGACGAGGCATGATTCTTTTGCCTCTAAACAACATTTACTCAACCAAAGTAAAAAAAAAATCTTCTCACAAAAAAAAAAAAAACGAAACGCATATCGATCGATCCAGTAATTTTTTCAGTGTAAATTCCACATACTTAGGAGGGGTCTTGACTCTCTCAATATATTTTACTATTGAACTCGCATCATCAATTGCGCGCTAAGCGCGCGTGTAATTTTTTCCGTTTGGGGGAGGGAAATTTTTGAATGTAAAATAAAATTTTCGAATAGCTATTCATTTATTAAGTTTATTTGTTGAATTTTTGAAGATTTCAGATATGTCTAATCAAAATTTCACTAAAAAGTCAATTTGCAACCATGTAGTTGAATATTGAACCAAAATATGAATTCTAAAAGAAAAATATGATGCATAATTAATATTTCAACTTGAAAAGATTTTTATTTGAAATCAGGAACAGTTAAGCTCATTAAAAAAGAAGAATTTTCAACAAAATAGTTGAATCCTCAACCAAGAAGGATTAATTTTCAACCATTCGCATTTCTACAAAATAGATAAATCCTGAACCAAAACAGAATAATTATGTATGAAACAAAAATATGAATTTTCAACCAAAGAAGATCATTATTCTGCTGAAAAAGACGAATCGTCAATAAAATAGATGAATTTTCAAGAAAACTGTTATATCTACAACTAGAACTATCCCTAAAATTTGAAAAAATCTTTGAACATTAAAAAAAAAATTGTCCTGAAACCTTTCAACACTCTTAAAAAGCTTCGAAATTTTTTCGAAGTCTCCAAAAACCATTAAAGATTTTCCCATGAATTTCAGGAAAATTTTTATTTTTCTTAAAACTTTCCATAATCCTTCAGAAGCTTTGATTTTTTCTCAATATCTTCAAAATCTTCACTTCCTTTTTTTTACATTTTGGTTTTCAGATCTTTTTAAATTTTAAATCATTTTTAAGCTTAAAAAAGTTTTAAATTTCTTTCTTAGGAATATGAAGAAAATTTGTATTTATGTCTTGAAACCATTCAAAATCGATAAAAAGCTTCAAAATTTTATTTCAAAATTTGAAAAAATCTACATTTTGTTTTAAGTTTATTGAAATCGTTTCAAGTATTAAATTATTTATTTTATTTTTTGGAAACTTCTGAATATTTTTGTCAATGATTCTGGCTTTACCTAAAGATTTTTAAAAATCTTTAAAAATTAAAATAAATTGAAACAAAATCTTTTTAAATTTTCTCCAAAACCTAATTTTTCAATATCAAAAAACATTTAAAATTCTCTCAGAAATCTTAAAAGAATTTGTTGTGCTCTTGGAACCTTCCTGAATTCTTGAAAAGCTTCAATATTTTTTCTTTAAAATTTTCGCAAATCTACGTTTCGTTCTAAATTTCTTAAACTTCTTCAATTTGAATTTTTTGAATCTTGTAAAATAAATAAACTTTTCTTAAAATCTTCCAGATTCTTTTCTGGCATATTTTTAGTTCTTGAGAATTGAAAATTGATCTTTTAAAACAAAGCCTAAATCATTTGAAAAATTCCCAGAAATCTTATTGTCGATACCGACACTGCTACCTACACCTCCTAAATGAATATATTCTAAAATCTGAAAAATCTTATGAACAGAATTATGTCCCAATATTAAAAAATTATTCACAATTAAAAATTTCCCTTTTATCAATAATATGTAGAAACATTCGGAAATAAATTTTATTATTAAATAAATGTAAATTTTCATTAACTAAATTGATACAGCAGAAAATTCGTAATCTCATTCTTAGGATTTTGTAGCACCTGGCAGAAACCTTTATAGTTTCGGTCGGTTGTTCATCCGTCCGTCGTACTTTTTTCCCTACCCGACTTTCCCCCTACCCTAGCTGAGTTGACCCCGTACTCCAGATGACATTATCCCGTACCCTATCCGACTTTACCCCGTACCCTAACCGACATTACCTCGTACTCAAGCCGACTTTACCCTGTACCCCAGTCGATGTTACCCCATACCCCTGCCGACTTTACCCCATACCCTAACAGACTTTATCCCATACGATAGCCGATACTACCCAGTAACCTAGCCGACTTCACCCCGTACCGTAACGAACTTTACCGATACCCAAGCCAACATTACCCCGTGGAAAAGGCTCTCGAACCGAAAAAAGCTCGCAGCCCGAAAAAAGCTTTTAATGCTTACAAAATTAATGAGGAATATTAACGAAATTAATATTAACGTTGAAAAAATCTATGCTTCAAAATAATTATACCTTTCAATTTCCATTCGATTTGAAAAGCTTTTTGCACAGAATGGTAAGAAATTTAATGAGGAGACCTCTCAAAGCCAATTTTTAAATTTACTCATCTTTTCTTTGAAGTGAAATTGATAAGAGATCATGTATTTCCAGAAAATGTGTTTTCCTGTGTGTCAAGGTCTTGCATACATTAAACGTTGGCTTAAATCAATGAAGTAATTTTCGATTTTATTTTCGACAATAATGCGTGCGAAATCTCGTAACTGCAACTTTTGAAGAAAATGATAATAACGCACAATAATATTTTTTATGATATTGAGACTACCTACCTTGTTATCTTCAGCAAATTTGGGTTTGATGCAAAGTGGTTGATCACAGGTGCATTTGAAGGACGTCACCCCCAGCTGGGAACAGTTGGCACCCTCCACACAGGGTTCAGCCTCAGCACAGGGGAATCCCCAGACGCAACCAACAACGATACCCTGGCTGACCTTGACATCTGGTAATCCGATTTCTTTGTTATCCAAAAACATATTTCTGATGCATCCCTTGTAGCTCAAGTCCCCTGATTTAAGGCCCTTGCTGAGGGCTCTAGCCATCTTGTTCAGTTCGGTACCTCCGATGTACAATGTGTCTGCTAGGTCCAGATATCGATTTCCTCCTGAAGGCAGTGTCATAGTCTTCTCTTGGTTGTCGACGGTAATTCCAATTGCGCTTGGATTGAAGTCAACAACTATGCTGTGCCATTTACCATCAGATACTATTGTCGAATGAATCAATTCTGTAGGCCCATTTCCTTTGTTCATCAAAAGTCGAATACGGCTATCCATTAGCTCAATACCCAAATAGTCTGCATATGAGGACTGGCCGGCGTTGTAGAGTAACAACCCACTTTCAGCGACTGTTTTTAATTCAAGTTTCCAACTGAAATTTGAGAGAAAAGGGAAAATTTTGAGCGTATATTTAAGAAATGCATGAAGAAGAGTGTCAGTGGAGAGAATTACACCTGAAACATAGGACCTTGGATACTAAAGGGCTTGAGTAGAGAGATTTACATGGTGACTTTGTGAAGCTCTTCACATGGGGTAATTGTTAGCGGGATTTATGAGCGACCTGGGTCGAAGCTGTGTTATGGAACGTACAATATAACACAATATAACGTGGCTAGAACCGAGTGAGTCACGCTTACCCCGGAAGAGATTTGGCTTAATGGTGTAATAATAATAGAAAAAATGTTGCTTCCGTTTTATAGGAACAAAAATTAAACACTAAAGTAGTGCCAGTTCCCGAAATGTACTGTCTAGGGTGGCCGCAGGTCACAGAAAAATCTAAAAATCAGGGAAAACTCAGGGAATCTCGTTGATCAGGGAAAGTCAGGGATGTTGAAAAAAAAAATGTCAAAAGTCAGGGAATTTCTGTATAAAGTACTAATAGTAACTGCCGAAAACACACTATATTCACTTTTTAAAATGAAAAGATCACTTCAGTCCCTTCAGTTTAACCACTATTGAAACTATTTATGAATTTTCTTGAATTCTTTTGCAATCTTTAAGGGTGGTTTTAAAGACGCAAGAATTTTTCATAGATTTAAATAATTCGTAGAGATTTCGGTGGATTTTAAAAATGTTATAGTATTTTTTTAAATACCAATACATTTTTAAGAACTTCAAGAAGTTTGAAGGATTTGAAATATTTTGGGGTATTTTGAAAGATTACAAGGAAGTCTTAATAGATTTCAATGATTTAAAGGTATTCCAAAGAATTATAAAGTGTTAGTGTATTTTAGAAAATTTCAAGGAAGCTTTACAAGCTTTCAATAGTGTCAAGGGATTCCAAAGGATTCCTAAGGATTTGTAACAATTTCCGGTATTTCACAAGATTCCAAGGAATTTTTAAGAGATTTAATCATTTTAAAGAAATTTCTAAGAATTTGAATGATTTCAAGGGATTTAAGAAAATTTTTCTGTGATTTTAAGGAAGTTACTAGAATCTCGAAAGATACGGAAAGATTATGTAACATTCATAAGGTTTCAAGATATATTAAAGATTCCAATATATTTTATGAGCTTTCCGAGGATTTAACTTTAATCAATTTTCCAGGATTTCAGAAAATATATCATCATGTTTATGTAATTTCACGGAATTTTATAATACTTTAATGGATTTCAAACAATTTTTGAAAACTCCAAGGTATTTTCAAGACCTTTAAATAATTTCAAGGGATTTAAAAAGATTTTAAAGTATTACAAATATGTTAGTGTATTCTTAAAAATTTCAAGGAATTTCCAAGATCTTTACAAAATTTCAAGAGATTTTGAAGGATTTGAAATATTTTAGAGTATTTAAAAAGTTTTCAAGGCGTTTCCAGGAATATGAAAATATAAAAAAGATAATATGTATGTATAATAATGTAAGGTGTATAATGGTATAGTGTAGGGTATTTTAGAGTGTTTCAAAATGATTCCAAAACATTTTCAAGAGATTTAAGAAATCTCGAGGGATCTCAAAAGATTTCAAAGGATTTTAAATATTTAATGGTATTTCAAAATATTCCAATGTATTTTGGAATGATTTAAAAAGCTTCAATGGATTTAAAAAAAATCAAAAGTATTTGAAATATTTTTAAAAATATCAAAAGATTCCAAGGTATTTTCAGTTGATTCCAGTAAAGAGTAAGGATTTTAAAAAAATGCAAAGGATTTGAAATATTTTATGGAATTTCAAATAAAAGGTACATTTGATTCATTAATAATAATTTAAAGGGATATCAAAGAATTTGAAATATTTTTAGTGGTGAAAAATTTCTTGGAATTTCGGAAGATTTGTTACAATTTTAACTCTCAAAGTATTTTAATACATTTTCCACCCTGCATTCTTATTAACTTATCCTGAATTTTTCCAATTATTTCTTTTTAGTTTTTGTTTAATTCATCTTGAAGTCTTTTGAACATACCTTTAATTCTTAGACAAATTATCACATCCTTCTGAATTTGCTCGAAATTTTCTAAACTCATTTCAAACTTCGATAAGTTTGAAATTCAATGAATTCCGAACTCAACGAATTTTTGCTTATTTTTCAATAGTTTTTCATGCGCTTGCATTTTTTGGATGCACTCTGAAATTTTAGGAATTTTATTCTATTTTTCTTCGTTTCCTCTAAATTCACTCCAGACTGACTGAAAACAAATTGGACGTTTTTTTCAATACTTTTTAATTTAACTTGAATTACTTTGAAGTCTTATGAATCGAACTCTTTAAACGTTTTAAATTCAAAAGAAGATTAGTCACATTATTAATGCACATTAGTCACTTTTAATCACTTATTGGTTTAGAAATTTGTCACTGTTGGTCGCTTTTCCAGTTTTCTTTAAGTAAATGAAATTTAAGTAAATTAAATAATAAGTTGATATTTTAAAATCTTAAATTATTTTATTTCAATTATAGAAAAGTCTATATTAAAAATGTTACGTGATTAGAATTCTGGTTTTCAAATATTAATGGTCAGGGAAAATGAAAAATTTGCCAGTGAAAAATCAGGGGAAATCGGGGAATTTTAAAAATGGAGTTTTTAGCTACCTTGGTACTGTCTAGTATTATGCAACTTTTTATACAACTATTATTGTTATTATTGTCTTAAAAGGCTGGTCCATTCAAGTCCCGTAGCACTGCGGTTAAAACCTATTTGTACTATACCTTTTTATATTTAAACCCCCGGCTAAACAGAGGTTCACTCTCGCTCCTTAAATATCATTTAAGTCCTTTAACATGAGTATATATACCGTCAGGCGACTCCAGTTCACTGGTTAGGGGCTGTGAAAATTTTACTTTCACTGTGATGAGCTTAGAATCGCTGTATGAATTAAATCAAAACCAGTAACGACCTGCGGCTGCATCCGACTTTATGAGAAGTATTTGCATTTGCCTGGACATTTAGCCAGGGGAGCGGAAAACTGCAGAAAAATACTTCACGAGTTCAGCCGGTCTTCGGCTGTTGAATTGGAAGGCAGAAATTCGACCCTACCCATCAAATCCACACAATGTTATTCTAAGCGTGAAACCTCACGCTCGACATTATATAGTTAACACGCAGCGAATACATAACCCGGTCGTAAGTCGCAGATGGTCACCCATCCGAGTTCTATCCGTGCTCGAAATGACTTGACAACTGGATTTAGTTCGGATTACGGAAATTTTTGTAATACTGGCTAGTGCCTTTTCGAAAATAAAGTCCTATGTAAAATCACCCCTTTATTTTCTCTAAACACAGGACACAACGAAAATATTCTGTCTTGAATAAAATCCGACAATGATCCCTGTTCCTTTAAGTCTACCCCAGCGCGTTCTATTCTTTATGTTTTATTCATTGTACACTTCTCTCGTGCTTTTTTTATACTTCCCTTATCATTACACTTTATGTATTCTTTCTTGATTTATTTTCACAAGTGTCGTAACTGATTTTTCTTTATGTCGTATCATAATATAACATAATTTCATTCTAGGGGCGTTGTGGGCAATAACGTCTCCGTATTTTGGATTTGAGGAAAGATTACTTCCGTTTCCATAATTGTTAGTTTCTTTTCTTATTTTCAAAAATTCTTCTGAAAAAAGGAATTCTGTTAAGAAAAATATTGCAATACAGAAAAAATCTTCAAGAATCGTTGATAGGGATTTTATTTACTAATGCATTAAGGGATCCCTTTTATATGAAATAAGATACAAAGGGTAGTCAGTAAACTTTATCAGTCCCGCATCAAATCCGGGAAGGATTTATACTCGTCGATTGAAAAGAGGGTTCCTTTTTATGAGTCTTTAAAGGTATTAGCTGAGCTCAACGTGCTTCATGGAAGGAATATTTTTCAAAAGCTTGCGATTTTTAAATTTATTGAAAAATATTCACATGCTGTTTTGCATAGTATGCACAGTAGTATTTGAAAAACAGAATTTTAATCTTACCATAGCACTGGCAAGGTGCCTTCTAATTTTTAACAACTTAATTTCTGGTAATTTTTAAATATTTAATTATAATCAAATGTGTTTATGACACAGTTAATGTAGAATTTACTTAAAATTGAAAAAAGTAATTTTTGTAATGGTTTTTTGTAATAACTCTTCAGTGATTAATTAATAATTAATCACTAATACGAAAGAAATTAAAAACTATATCTACATTTTTTGATTGAAATCTTCAAAAATCTGCGTTTTTTTTATATTTGTTGAAATATTTACAAGTTTTAAATTATTCTTAAATCTTTTCAAAACTTCTAAATATCCCTTGAACTTACACGAATTTTTTCTAAAATGTTGTAATCTTGCAAAATTGAAAATTTTGACTTTAAAATCTTTTACAGCTATTTTTTCGAAATTTTAGGAAATCATCTGAAATCTATTTCAATTTTCTCTGGAACTTCACTTTTCAAAATAAAATTTGTAATTTTTTGTATTAAAGAGGAAGTTTCAACAAAGTAGTTGAAGCTTTAACTAAAAGAGATTCTTTTTCAATAAGTAGCCTTGTTAACCAAAAAAGAATAAATTTTTACTAAAAGGGACGATTGTTCTACAAAAGAGTTTAATTTTTTACCCAAAAAGATGAATTTTCTATCAAGAACATTAATTTTCTACCAAAATAGACGAATTTTCAACGAAATAGTTACATTTTCAACCAGAGATGAATTTTCAACTAAAAAGATAAATCTTCATTCAAAAAATAACATTTTAGCCAGATAATCAAACTTTGAACCAGATAATCTAACTTTTAACTAAATAGTTGAATTTTCGACCAAAAAACATGATTTGTCAACAAAACATGTAATAGAAGGGGTTTTTTAGAACCTTTCCAAAACTTCTATATATATATTTTTTAAAATGATTCTAATTTTGACACAAATTTTGAACATCCTTTCAAAGATAAAAAAATCCAGATTTTTTTACATTTTTAGGGAAAATTTGAGAGCTTTAAAAATCACTTTGAATTTTCTTTAAAAATAAATATTTCTTTTGAAATAATTTAGTTTTTCTGCAAATTTGTAAAATCCTGCAAAATGAATAAGATTTTCTTGAACTCTTCCAGATTCTTTTCCAACATATTTTGAAACCTTCCAAAATGAAAACTTAACCTCTAAAAATAAAACCTAAATCATTTTACATTTTAGTATGGAAACACAATGTTAAGAATATAATTTTTTTTCTAATATTAAAAAACAAATTTACAATTGACATTTTTTCTTTTATTAATAATGTTCAAAAATGTTTATCAGTATATTTCATCATGAAATAAAAGTACATATTTGAAATTTTTGAACTGCAAAATTGATGGTGCAGAAAATACGTAATACAACTTTTTAAGAAGAAAATAAACATTCAAACTGATTTGTCTTGACATCACGATAAATAAAAACTATCACATTTTCAAAAACTTTAAATATTTAGGTTAGTAGACACCATGACAGGTATGATTTTTTACGAGGATATGATTTTTTCTTTTAAAAAAAAGTTCACTTGAACGCAAATTTCTTTAAAATTGATCTAAAAATTCGCAGAGAGAATTGCTCGTTTTCTTCAGATTAAATATAAAAACCCTTCACCAAAGGTGCACTTTGAAGCCTTCTTGGATTTATTGTACTTGAGAATGGCGTAAATTTTTCAGTACCTTTTTTATGATAGACATATAATGATAATATGCAGCGAATCACGCCTATAGAAAGTAAGAACTTTTTCAAACTCTTTATATACGTTCCAACGAGGAATATCTTATTCCATCTGCCTGAAGTTGAGAAAATATATAAAGAAACAGTAATCTTAGTTCTAGAGTAGAGTTTCATAAATTTTTCCGATGTTTTCTCATTTCAAAGAAAAGACGTATATTATTGAAACTTATATTACTGACTGATAAAATGGCCTATAAAACAAAGTATATTTATTACATATTGCTTGAAGTTCCTGCATTTCCATTTGCTTGGATTGTTTTTTCTTCCAGATTTTTTATAGAAACATTTTAAATCAAACAATTTTAAATTAGAAATATTCTAATTCGAATAATGATCATTTTGAGACACTCAAAATTGGAAAATCCCCGGTGGAAATTTTTTCACAAAAAGTACAAAAACCTAAAACTATTTTTCCAGGAATCTACAAATAACTTCTATGAATTATCAGGGATGTTTTTTTTAGAAGAATGATATGGATCAGGGAATGTTCCAAAAGAATTAAATTTCTTAGAGCATGGAAATTCAAAAAAGAAATATAACTCCAAGAGCGGGAAAATAAATAATTGACCGGGAGAAATCCCGGAAGTGGCAGGGGATTCAGAAGCATCAGTTGGTTTCACACTCTGGGAACTATTCGGAAATAAACAGCTTTCAATAAATTAATACTTCCCAAAATAAAATGAATTCAATGTTAAAGCCTTTGAAATTAGAAATCTGCAAATGAGAAAGATTTACAAAATTGTGCATAGTACACTTTCAAGTTGAATGCCATCATTATAGAACAATTTTAATGATTTTATGAATTTGATCCTTTCAAATTCAAGACTTCCAAAATTGAAATATTTTGAATTTGTCTTGTGTATGATTGGATTTGTACAATTTTGAATTTGCAGCCTTTGATACTGTACAATTGAGCATTGGAGGCTTAAAAAGTTTCCACATAAAAATTTATCATATGTATGTTTTCAAAATTAAACAATTTCAAATTTAAGACACTCAACATTTCACAGATTCAAAATGAAACTTTCAGAATTGAACAATTTTAATGAAGTGTTTAAATTTGAAGTTATTTCCGTTTTGAAAATGTTCCTAGTTTTATATCCTATGCCGTCCAAAATCTTTGATTCGATATACAAATTATTGTAGAATCCTTTATAAATTAAAAGTCTAAAGCTTTGAAATGCTCAAAAGTATTCATTATTTTTTTAAGTAAGGAATTTATGTTGATTCATAATATTTGCAGGATCTATTTCTTCCATTAAAATTTTGTTTACTAAACTAATTAAAAATTGGTTCAACAACGTAGACTCCAGGTGAATCGATGGACTTATAATATTAATACATTTAATTGAAAATTAAGGAAGTCCAGCTCATTTACAATATTTGAAGAATCTCATTTTTTGCAGTGACACTTTTTTTTATTAACATTATTCGAAGTTGATGTGAGAATGAAAAACTGCCTCGTTTTCTGACATCCGAGAAACAGTTACACACTTTCCGCAAAAAGACAGTGTTTCACCACTTTTTTTCAAGGTTAGTTTAAAGGTTAAAAAGGGAAATTGAATTGTCTTCTAATTATGAAACAAACTATAAAATACTCAACCAATATTTCTGAAGTCATCCTAGGTCCTTTCTGATCAGAAATTATTATGTGAAGAACTGTGAAAGAAGCAAGATATCGTTCCAAAAGGTAGTTTTGAAAAGTTTATGGGTATTTTTCTATCACTGGCACACGCTTAGATTTTTACAAGGCAGTTGTAATGATTCAAGGCCGAAAATATCTAAGGTATATGAAAAAAGCAAATTGTCGATTGTTCACTCTGAAGGGTAGTATTCTGATTAAAATCAGGGTAAAAACATTTTCAAGTTATTTGACATTTTTAAACCAAGAAAATATAATCAACATTGTCCAGTGTTTAAAGGCCTTGGAGCACAGTTTAAACATTTTGTTTGATCCATGACAAAAAATTGAAAAATTATTTTTACATCAATTGAAAAAAATAGGGTGGTGAGATAACAGTAAATTTTTTTTGGCTACCCTATTGAGTATCACAGTGTGCTAGGGAGCCAACTGTGCTGCTGAAGCTTAAGCACGCTGTTTCCTTAACCAGGCGTTAATAGCGATTGCAATTTTTACTCGCCTTTACAACCCAGAAAATATGTGTGACTTTCTGAAAGGATCAGTTGCGTGTGGTAGTGAATACCGGTGCGCATGACGAACGGGGATGAAAGATCAAAAGCAAGAGGTGCAATGTCGTTAGCAAACTGCCCCATTGTTAATAGATATAATATATATAGGTTCGTATAATAGGATGATTTTAAAAACAAATGATTTTACAATCAGAACACCCACCCTTTTCGATTTTTTCAAAATATAAGTCAAATTATCAAGTTTGACCTCTAGAAAACTCGATCGGCTGATTCTAAGCGCTGCATGTATAGAACATTTACGGGGAACTATTCAGGGCCAGGATAGATCATTCTGACCGCAAATATGGCGCTGTCAAGGCAGTCTATTATGGTGCTGAGTAGAAGTGAAACGTTTTTGTATGACCAAACACTTGTCTGGACAAGCTAATCTAGGGCTAGTCAGTCGATCTTGTGAAAATCTATTTTAGATGGTTGACGTTGAAAATTATTTCGACGACTGTCTAGATGATGAAAAAAATTCTTCGTTTTTGAAGTAGATACATTTTTCATTTATCATACCTTTAAACCCATTGAATATCTTTGGAAATATGCAAACAAATATTTCGATTCAATACCTAGACAAATTTTTGGTCCTGATAGGCTAGCCAGTACCCGATTAGAGCTCCAAAAGACTGACTAGATGATAAGGGAAAAAATTCATTTTTTTTTTAGTAAATTTTTTATTTTAGGTTATTTTAAGCAGCCTGGCTGCTTTTGGAAATATTTAAAAGAATATTAGGGCTTGACACTTTGGAATTTTTTTGGTCATAACGGACTAGCCTGCACCCGATTAGGGCACGAAAAGATCGTCTAGATTAGCGCCAAACGCTGTTTTCCTTGAAAAAAAACTTATATCTACAACTCTTGTTGATATCTCGTTATGGTAAAACGGATAATTATGAAAATAAATAATTTCCCCACAATATATGTAGATGATTATGATATGGAAAATTGATTTTCCACAGTTTTATATGAGAAAAAAAGATTAGATTCGATAATGCTTGATCTGAGTAACCCTAATGTCGTTTTTATTCTTGGAAAAGCTGGTTCTTTATATTTTTCTTTGATTACAAAAAGGTTTTCAGCGAAATGTATAATAATATCTGCTTTAATCAAAATCTATAATGATACAATTAATCATTAACTGATCAGATCATAATTTTATGATTGGAGATATTGAAAATCAGAAATAATTATACGTTTCGCTTAAAAACTTTTTGTTAACATAGGCACGAATAAACAATAAGAGCTTTCAAGAAGAGAAAACTATCCTCAGATTATTTGAATCAAACTTAATTTATTCTAATTTTAATTATAATTTAAAATAATGAAAACCCCATTCTTACACGGAAAAAAATACTTTGTCAATGTAAAAAAAAATTGATACTTCAACAAAATAAATTTGTAAAGATTGGACTATTAAAAAAAATGGGTCAAATTAACAAAGTTGGCATTGTTAGGAAAATCTTTGTAACAGTGACAAAGTTATTTGTTTATATAATATAATATATAATTATTAAGAAATATTTTTAATTTTAATAAATAATGTTTAATGTAACAAATAATCCTGTTTGTCAGAGTAACAAATAACTTTGTTAGTTATGAATTGGTTTCATGGTAACAATGTGTCAATATAATCATGTCATTTGATAAAAAAACATTATTTTCAGTAACAAATTATTTGATTGTTAAAATGACAAAGCCTTTTTTTCCGTGTACCTACTCACATAAAAAAATCAAGTCTGAAAAAAATCCCACCTACAAAGAAGGGTTTCGTAGCCGATTCAGAGGTTAATTACGTCATTCAAACTCTCCGCACCCATACTATCCCTCTTCTCAATTCATCCTTCGCCACCCACTTACCAAATTCTCCCACTTATACTTTCCCCTCTCCTCCCTGCCCCATCTGACACTCTCCTTTCCTTACTTCCCTCCCTAGCCCGCTTACTTTCCCACCACTACTCATCACCATTTCTAATCATTCCCCCTCACTTTACCTCATTTCCCCTCACTTCACCTCATTTCCCCTCACTTCCTCTCATTTCTCCACACTTCCTCTTATTTAGCCTCAAATCCCCTAATTTACCTCCCCTCAATTCCCCTCACTTTACATACTTCCCCTCACCTCAGTTCCCATACTTCACCTACTTTCCCTCCACTCACTTCCCCCACTTGCCAGCCACCAACTATCCATCCACCCCTTCCCCTGCTCTAATTTCTCCTCACTTCCCCTACGTCGTCACCCCTCATTTTCCCCCCGTTGCTCTACTTTCCCTCCTCTCATTTTCATTTCCCCTACTTTCCCTTCCTTAATTTTATCTCACTTTCCTGACACCCCCCTCAGTTCCCCTACACACACTTCGACTACTTTCCTTCACTTCACCTCCTTCGAAGAGGTACGATGGACGGATAGATGGACACCCGACACCCGTCCAGGGCTACGAAACACTGAAATCCAATAATTTTCGATTGCCTATACACGTCAAAAACTGAAATAACAATTTCTTTTAATTTTGTCTCATAACTCTAGTAGATGGCCTAAATGATGGTCTGAATCACTTTTGACTTATTTGTTGCAACGTACCTAAAAATTCATTCAAAAATGAAGATCATTTATCGACGTTTCTGCAGTTTTAACTCAAACAATTTGGAGATAGCACTTAGTTTTCCAGAAAAGAATCAAAATCGGATCACAGTAAATCCCAAGAATAAATTTTATCCTAAAATAGGATAAAATCGCTGCAGCACATTTATCTTCGCGAAAGATAAAATTTATCTTCGCGAAAGATAAATTTTGTTCACGAAAATACTTGTCAAATGCGAGAGCCTATGTAACTTGAAAACAACGACTAGGCTCTTCGCAGATATTTTTAAAATCTATTTCCCCTTACTAGAAACAACACTTTATTCAAATAATTCAAAAAAAAAAAAACCATTACCCTACACTTAAACGATATAAAGACTGAACTTAGGTTACCTTATACTGCTTGTTTACCAATTTTAAAGTCTTCGTCAGAGTCGACAGAAACTAAAGGTTCGTCCAACAGAAGTAAAGGACTGAACTTGGCTGAGTGTTCTTGTCCTCCGCATCACAGAGGCTCTAACCCATCGACATATAGAAATGGA